>JBCHJU010146179.1:0-10295 GCA_039654505.1 Plocamopherus imperialis | reverse complement strand
CCCCCCCAAAAAAACAAACAAAAAGCAAACCCCAACAAGAAAGCAAAACAAACAAAACAACAAAACAAAACCAACAATGAACATGATAAGATGGCATGTTTATATACACTCCATACACTCCAGTCCTGTCCAGTTTAATTATAATAACAAGCAATTAATAATAATATGAAAAAAAATCCCCCCCAAAAAAACAAACAAAAAGCAAACCCCAACAAGAAAGCAAAACAAACAAAACAACAAAACAAAACCAACAAACAAAGCTGTCTTTGTATGATATTGACGGTGAAAAAAAGAAATATTTTGTGCCTGGCAGTATAAGAAGTGATAGAAATAGAAACAAATGGTACTCATCTGACGACAATAATAATGATAAATAAAACCAAATTTTACACTTTCAATACTAGCATGATATGAACAGAAAACCTAGGGACACTTACTTAAAAATAAAAATAAAAGGCAACACATGCTTAAATGAATGTCTATCGTACTCATGAGCATGTACTGATCTTCAAAGTTCAAAATCAATTGACTAGAAGCAAGGCAGAGGATGAAAATTGCTACACCGATTTACCATAAAACTTGTTTAATTCTTTTATACAACAGATGCTGAAACGATAATAGTATTAGTAATGATAATAATAATAATTATTATAATTATTATTATTATTATTATTACAATGATGATAATAATAATAACAGTAATAATAGTAATGATGATGATGAGCTTGATTAAAAAAAAACAACAAAACATTTTTTTCCTATCATAAGCTGCTCCCGAGTATAAGATAATAATAATAAAGCAATTGGAAATGAATGATTTTGCACGAAATTGGTACGCCAGGTAAAAAATCTTCCTCAAGCCTTGACTTTGTATAGATTTGCACCAACTTAAAATTAGCAAGGTGTATAGAGTGCACTCCGGTTAGCATGACATCGATGGGACCATTGGAAAATGGTCGTACTAAGCGGATGTCACGAGTTCAAAGGAAGTAACTTTGTTGCTACATCAAATCAAATGGCAGACATAATGATTGTTGGTGATACAAAAGGCATGACTTATGTAGAAGAAAACGGTTTCATTGGTACTGTAACTTACAGAGTAAGGAAAAGGTGTGAACAGTTGACTGCAGAGACGTAGAAGCAAAAGCTGATTAAGGACAAATGCCTGAGCGACATAATATATTATTATTCTTTCATGCTGTCTGTCGGTTGTTGATTGGCGTCCATTAGGAATGTGACAGTACATGTATGAGTATGAGGCAAATTTAGCGTAGATTTCGTGTATTGGTACCGGTAGTTATTGTAATTGCAGGTTGTCAACGAAATTTAAACATCCGCTCACACTCTCAGAACCACAGACTATGATGCCACATCTTCACAGTCACACCTAGTTATTTGTCGCCACACCCCTGTCAGATTGAAATAAACAGACATAACACCTTCTCTACCCTCTCCTCAAACTGTACTTGGTATCATGGAACAAAGCTTTAGCTTTAACGTCTTGCCTTATAGTGCTGCGACTTCAAGGATTGCGTGGAAGGCCCATACTTTGCCTCTCTCCCTGTCAGATGTGAACCTCCTCCCTTCCCCCGCCTTCCAATGGGATGCACATTGTATAAGCCCAAGCAACGACTTTACACTAGATCTAGGTCTATATATATATCAGACATGCCTACCGTCCAGAAAAAATCAGAACCGTCCCGAAATATCAATCAAAATTTAAAAATGTTCCGCCATGTCCTATTACGTTACGAATTTTGTGGGTCAGGTGCGGGGGATGTAGGGGAGCGGATTTGACGTCCGATTATCGTCAGTTTTCGCGTGTGTCAAAATCTTCAGTAACTTTCATAACCTAGCAGTAAAACCCTCAGTCGGTACAAAAAGGAATAACTCTTCTGCCTAAATTGAGGTAAATAAATGTCACATGACTTCCGGCAATGCTGTTAATTGTGAACTCGAGACCTGAGTTTGCCTTTGTTGATTTGGATTTGATTGTGCACAGTTTCCATTCAGTTTGTAATTTAGATCTCTAGATTGGAACATCTTGTTCTATATTCAGATTTCTGATTGATATTACGTTTCATGGTTTCTGCACAACTTCAAAAAGCCGAAGCGAGCGCAATCTTTTGGTGAACAGGCAATGCAAAAGAAACGGTTGCAACATTTTCAGAAGGAATACACCGAACAGTTTTCCTTTATTGTTCAAGGAAAAAACGATGATGGAAGTGTGTTCTGTACAGTGTACAATTTGGAATTTTCCATTAAGTACGGTGGGTTAAATGATCTTAATAAACATGTCAGTGGTCAGAAGCATACACTACTGTCCACACAAAATGCCAGTATGCCATCTTTGAATAGTTTTTTTTACAATCTAATTCTAATAAAAATAGCAAAGATACTGATGTGATTGCTGCAGAAGTGGAAGTTGTTGAAGTAAACTTGCCTTTGGCTTCATTAGACAGAATAAATAAAGTGGTGAAGAAAGCCTTCAAAGACTCGGAGAGAGCTAAAAACTTTCAGTGTGCTCAATCAAAAGGTACAGCTATTGTGAAGGAACAAGCAGCCAAAGCAACTTTAAGCCTTGGTGAAATAATTTCCCACCAGCCATTTACTATTTCAACAGATGGGAGCAACGATGCTGGTTGCAATAAACTTAACCCACTCGTCATCAGATCAGTCAATCCAGATTCTTTGGAGGTGAAATCTGAAATTCTTTCCATTCCAGTTTGTGAAGGATCTTCCACAGGGGAGAGTATTTTTAATCTTATAGAGGCAAAGCTGAAAGTTCACAATATACCATGGAAAAATTGCCTTGCTCTCGGTGCAGACAATGTTCCTGTTATGGTTGGGAAGGATAAGGGGGTGTATGGACACGCGTTGAGAAAGAACCCATCAATTTTTATGGCTGGCTGTGTGTGTCACCTAAGTCACATAGCAGCAGAAAAAGGAGCAGCATGTCTACCATTAGATGTTAGTCAGCTTCTTATTGATGTTTATTACTATTTGGATAAAAGTAGTAAGAGGAAGTCAATATTCAAAGAAATGCAGCTGCTCCACGATGTAAAACAATCCAAGATTCTGAAACATGTTTCAACAGGTGGCTTAGCATAAAAAAATAATTGCCTCGACTCTTGGAAAAATGGCAGCCGCTGTACAGCTTTTTCAAAGCACAAGAAGCAGCTGCATCTGCCTCATCAATGGACAAGGAAAAAACTGAAAGACTGAAGAAACTGTTTGCGTCCTGAACAAATCAATTAATTTGCAATTTTCTGGTTGAGGCATTGGAGCCATTCGATGCAATCAATACTGACCTGCAAAGTGAGGCTCCCAAAATCCATGTTCTTCAACAGCATTTGGAAAAGCTTATCATCAGCTCATGATCAAGTTTGTAATACCTGCTGTTTTTCAAAAGGAAGGCATCTTTTCTAATCTTGAAATTTACAGTATGAAACAAAGTTCAGAGATTATTCTTGGCAAGGCAGCAGCAGAGTTTATTGCAAAAGAGAAAGGAAAAATTAAGGAGGAGAGGCTCAAGGAATTCTTAAATGGTGTCAGAGATTTTTATGTCACAGTGATCACTTATCTTAGGTCCAAATTGCCCCCCAAAGATGATGTGTACAATCATGCTGCAGTGATTTATCCAGCGAACCAATTGACCTGCCACTTTGAGTCAATTAGAATTTTTTGTCAAACGTTTTCCTGTTCTTCTTCCAACTGATGCCTCACTGCATGATCTCCAGTTGGAAATCGCCACATACCAGTGCACCAACATCAGTTCTTGCATTGAAGACACAATTGACAAAACATGGGCTTCCATCAGCCTACTCACAGAAGGACAAGAACCAGTTTTCAAACTTCTGCCTTAACTCATGCTTCATCTGCTGACTATACCCCATTCATCAGCTTGCTGTGAGCGAATCTTTTCTCTGTTTAGAAACCAAACTGAATTTTGCTCGGCTTGGAAATCGGACATTGGAGGCCCTTCTTATTGCTAAATCCCGCCCTGGAAATGCTGGTAATCGGGATTATTCCAAGGAGGAGCTGAGGTCAAATCGGCCCATCATAGGCCCCTGAAGAACTGAGCATCAGCCAGTTCATTGTACATAGATATAAATAATGTAAAAATAGGTGAGAAGTGATTTTTAAAATTTTTATGATAATTAGCGATTTGCCTACTACAACTATATATTTTTACAGCAATACTATTAAAGTGGATGGTTTTAATTCTGCAAGAACCCATTTAGGCTATTTATTCATGTATAGTTTAATGCTAATAATTAATTTTTATAATTTTTAAAAGTTGCATGTTATAGAAAAAGGACAATGGCTTGCGTTTCTTGCGATGCATGGGTGGTTTTTGACCTGAAATTTGTGTTCCTCTTTTTTATGTCAAATTCCTCATTCCAAAGTCTGCAATTAGTCCTTACTTGCACCAGGGGTAAATATGTCTGATATATAGTGTTGACGCATGGAATTAGTAATTAGTGCCCAAGAAAGCGCCGCAAGTCCAACAAATCGGGAGAGAAAAGTTATGCGTACTGAGAATTTGGATGCAGTAACCACAGTTGGCATGTCATCTTAACCAAGTTTTTCTAACAAAGAATAAGAGGAAAGTTGGTTGGGACTAAAAAAAAATGGTCACCGTATCTGAAGTGTCCCGTTAACCGAGGTTGTGTTAAGTGGAGTGCACTGTATTCCTTTCTAGAAATAGATACAATCACTTTGTGGACAAACGAATAGTGCAAATTTACACACACATCCATAAATCATCCACTTATCATCCACAAATAAGGCTAATATGATATAAAAATAAAATGCCACATCTAATTTCTTAGCATTACTTCTTATTCATTACAGTTGAGTCACAACTTCAAAGCCTTTAAATTATCAAGTAAACTAACACTAATTTGCATTATGTCAAAAACAAAATGTGAAACGGAAACACGTCTGCCAACAGAAATACCATCTGGGAGAGTCTTGTCAACGTCAAAAGGAAGTTGACATTTACCCACATACCCATGATAGGCATTTGCTGACCAACGTTAACTACAATGTAGATAGAATTAGAACCACATTGATTTGTGCACTAGGATGGGATCATGGTTGAATTACAAGGTTGATTGGAGGTGATTGAAGAAAGGGCTGACACCTTGAATGCATAGGCATAAGTAGGAATGTGTCAGTACCACAGATGATCAAAAGATGGGGGAAATAATTACAGTGTCCAAATGAATAGATTATATCAATGATTGGCAAACTTATAATTAAAGCAGAATGGTAGGTATTTAGAACTGCTACCAAAATTATGTTAGAACAGGAACAAAAACATTGGCATATGTGAAATGTTACAATGGTCTTGAATGACATAAGTTTGTATTTGACTTGGAATGAAAATTATATTATATTATTATATACATGTACACTCAAAGTAAAAATCTTGTAATCCAAGAAAATTTGGATGAATAGAATAGCCTGGTGGCCAAAATGAAATAAAAATCATTTCAATGATGAATTAAAAAGCTGAAAATATGTATACTAGTGACATTGAAAGATGAAGACAGTTAAAATTTTGGAAGATGTGAAGATTTTTTTACAAAAATAATATCAATGGCAGAAAAATCTGACAATAAAAGTAACATTTTCAAGCATTCATCACAGTCATTCTTAGGATGCTCTTCATGCTCCTGTTGAGGAAATCTATCAACAAATAATGACAGTATAAAAGATTAACTATGTGTAAAAACCAAATTTCTAGAATCAAAGATGATGCCTATCTGCACTTATTTATTTCATAGAGTGAAAAGGAAAGACATTGGCCTTATATCTAGGGAAGTTATTACAACTCAATACAATGCTGACCATAGCCGTATTTATAAACTAGATTTTTTTTTTCTGCATTCTTTTAGAAAGTACAAATGAATAATGTATCTAAGAAGGAACTCAGCTGTACATAAAATTAATAAACACAAGAATCTATTTATCGTCTCTCATCTTAAGATAAGAATCCCATAGACCAACAAATTTGTTAATCGTAATGGAAGCGGAAATCTATTCTAACTATAGGACAAGGGATCTAAAAGGGGAATCCTTTTAATACTGCACCTAAGTAGGTCAGTACTAGCATGGGAGACCACTAGACTACATTTATAAATTCTTAGGTCTGTTGAGCAATTGTAAGGATAGAAAAACTTCTCCTCTTTGTTTTCTTTCACTTGATCCATACCAACTCTCCACTCAAAAGAACATGTATTCCTGAGATGTATTTAGGATTTGGTTTGTGATACATGTAGTTACTTTAGGCTTGTTGACAAAAATACTCAGTGAGTTTGTCAGCCATTTTGAATTAGTTGATCATAGTTTCTGGCATGCCACATTCACACACATACCGCACATTCCATACTGAGAATATTTAATTCATCTCTCTGAGAGAAGAGGTCTTTTCCAGGGAAAAGAAAAATTGATATAAATATAAAATTTATATATATATTAATATTATTATTAAATACAGTTTACAGGTGATAATATCTGAAAGACATCAATTGTATTGATATTAGTAGTGTTTGACAAAGGACTGAGTAATATTAAGGCACTTTGGTACACCGAAGTTAAAACTGTTGTGAGTCGTCATCTTGTAAAGATCGCTGGCTGTCATGCTGAATATGGAGGGAGAAATAATGTCTGGCTGCCTCATAAACCCGGGGGTGAAATCCCATAATCCTCTGGGTGACTTGTGCCATTATCAGCATCATCGAATACGTTACCTCTGTTGGCGCGTTTGCCCCAACGCTGGCACTTGGGACACGGTATTTTCTCCGTCATGCAGGCTTGGTGGAAAACTGCCTTGCATTTCTCACACTGGTGGGTAGGAAAATAATTACAATTACGGACTACCACTCTTCCATATGGATCCATACAAATCAATTATTTGATATAATCAGAAGCAATACAAATAAATTTGCAATGATTCAATATCTTTTTGAATGCTGCTTGATTTCTCTCATGTAAGTAAAAGTTAAATTCAAAATTGCCAGATTTCAAGAAAACAAAAAACACGAAAAATTAAACGAACAAAAAAACAAACAAACAACAAACAACAGCAAATAAATACCCTGCCCCCAAAAACAAAACAAAAAGCCAACAAAAAACCAAAAGAAAACCCCAAAACAAATAACCCTCCACCACCTTATAAAAAAAACCAACCATAAGAAAAAATAATTGCTTCTCACCCTGATGGTTGTATCCACCTCAAAGGGGTAGATAACCTTTGCATTGCGACAAATCTCACAGATGAACCCCTTCTGGCAGCACAAGGAACACTCATACACATGCTTGGAGGAAAACTTGACTAAATCTTTGATGAAACGATGTAAGGCACCAGACTGCACTTGGAAAAAATCCTAAACGGGAGGAAAACCAAACAAACAAAAACCTTAAAACTTTCAAAGAAATGATGAATAACAAATGTAATAAGTCATTTATAGTTTATTATGCCCCCAAAAATAGGCGAAGAAATGGTAAATAGCAGATTCATGCATTTGTATCTCATGATTAAAAAAAAAAAAAAGGACAGAAAAAGAGAATTTTCAGAAATCAACTAACTCAACAGCATCAAAATGTAGCATATCATCTTCCAAATACATGTACATATGCCCAATATATTACTATACATTTACTATTATATGTACTTACATTTAAAATGATTACGATTTTGAGGGTATTGGTTACATTTACATTACTTTTGGCCAAGTCTTCAATTTTGCATTTTTTCCAACCACAAACACAAAGTTCTTATGCTGAAGTAAATTTCCGACTACCTGTCATGTAAATTTTAGATCATTTCTGAACTTTCTGACTTCTAAGTGAAATTTCCTAACAATTTCTGACCATTTCTGAACTTTCTGACTTGCAAGTGAAATTTCCTACTAATTTCTTACCATTTCTGAACTTTCTGACTTCTAAATGAAATTTCCTACCAATTTCTGAACTTTCTGACTTCTAAGACTTCTAAGTGAAACTTCCAACCAATTTCTGACCATTTCTGAACCTTCTGACTTCCAAGTGAAACTCACTACCTATTTTGAACTTTGCTGGCTACCCTATGACTAGTTACTTAGGCATACAGAAAAATAAAACTTGAATTTGGGAATTCGACTTAGGACCTAGATCCTGTTACAGCCCAGGCCACATTGAATGGATTTGAACGTATTTAAACAGCCTATTTGGTAAACTAGGCAGAGAGTGGAAGAGACTTACAGAAATAGAATAAGTGGTACACTGGTCATACAAGTGTTCTCTGGGCCAGACTTTTTGCCGCAGGGACTCTGCCATCTTCTGGGAACAGCTGAACAGGTAGGACTTCAAGTAGCGCAGCTGTTTTCTCAGTGTCTTGTGGGAGAACAATTAGAATAATTCTAATGTGTACATCGTAAATGATGTGATAGAAAAGAGAAAACTGTTAATGAAGTGAATTCTATTTTCATACATTGAGTCACTGGGGGATAAGTATCACATTATCATGACTAGCAAGGTGACCCGTTCTACGAACCGGCAGATTAGATTATAATTATATCTGTATCTGCTATCAACCAATGTCTTGATCTCTGTCATTACTGTCATCCCTATAAACATAACATTTATTTGAATTTGCTACTTTGCCTCTAGATTTCTATTATATCCAGATGTAGAATCTAATGTACTTCAAACAAAAACACAATAAAATGGAAATGAAAGTGGGGTCCATATGAAGAGAAAATCGGAGACAATCGGAAAGACAATAGGAGAGACAGTCGGAGACTATTGCAGACACATTTGGAGACAATCGGAGACAATCTGAGGCAACTGGATACAATTGGAGAGAAAAAAGTAGGCAAACAGAGACAATTGGATGCCTCCAGACAGACAAAAAGAGACAATCAGAGAGACAATTAATTGGAGAGACAATCAGAGACAGTCCGTATGAACAGTCAATCGGAAGGCAATTGGATTTTTTCCTCGGACTTGTTGCCTTTGGTGACTTTTGAGGTTTTACGTGCCATTGTACGTAAATATTTTCATAAAGATGACGCCTTCCAATAGTTTCAGCAACTTACAACCTTGCGGCGCTGCTCTGCGCTGACGCTTGGTTTCGGTAAAAAACAAATGACAAATTTTCCTTCGAGGATTCATGAATAAGTGGAATTTTATTTCATTTATTTATTTATGAGTGACAGTATAATGCAAAATGAGAGGATAAAAACTAAAAATAAATAAATAAAATCCCACTCGAATTATACCCGGAGGGCAATTGTTCTTGATTTTTTAACCGGAAACCGAGCGTCAGCCCGTCAGCAGCAAGAGCAGCGCCGCAAACGGAGGTAATATTAGTGTAAATATATAACCTTGCCCAAGGGTTAAATCACAATGTCCCACACGGGATTCGAACCACCAACCTTTTGGTTGTCAGCCCAAAGCGCAACCATTTGCACCACTGTGCCCAAATGGAGAAAATAAAATCAGCACAGCCCTTAGCATTGGTGTTTGTTTATATGATTTGGGGTTGTAGGACTCCTTTCCCACTACAGTTTTCCCATTTTCTCATTATTGGTAGAATATTGACTGTCTCATGTGCTCCCTCGTATGATAAATCATAAAAAGCCGCTCATTCAAAAAAAATGTATGTGTGGGGGCGGGGGGAGGGGGGAAATTGTTCTGGTCAATAAGATATCTTGACCTTATTCTTTTGTTTGATTGCTTTGTCGTATTTCAACTTATCTTAATGCTTTTGTCGGCGAAGCGACCATTCCAAGTAACAATGTTTGCCTTTTCTCTGCATATCTGGACGCGAGTGGTGTTATTGATTTCACTGTCTATGGTTGGCACTGTGACGTGTTATGGGGCACGTAGGACGTTGAGGCGGTCAAGGTATATGACCACGCTGGACGGTCATCTTTCTTCTTTTACGCTGTCCTCCTCCTCTTCGTGTCGCAGGGTCACTGAAGTAAACACTTGTCATGTCACTTTTATTGTTTGCCAATATTGTGTAGGTCATTTGGCATAGTCCTGTCTTGAGAATAAAATACTTGACAAACAATGAATGACAATGGAATGGTCCTGGTTAAAACGTGTTTATTAGATAAAACCAATTTAAAAAAATTGCTCAATTTAGAATTAGGATAAAATGCCTGTTAGAAATTGATTTTTCTGTAACAATTGGATAGGGTGAAATCTCAGCAACACGAGATATAAAAATCATCTTTGTTTAAAATCCAGAAGACAAGCAAAAATCCATTTTTTTTTTTTTTTTTTTTTTTTTTTTT
>JBCHJU010146068.1:0-10295 GCA_039654505.1 Plocamopherus imperialis | reverse complement strand
AACCCAAACAAAAAAAACCCAAATTGATTAACCTTTAACAAAAGTTTTGTCATCATCCCGTTCCTTATATGAAGTCAGAGCAACACTGAAACATTTAAAGGGCAAACCAACCCAAATTAATTAGATTAAAGCAGGAGCTAATATATATCACAATGATAACACACTGCCTCCAAAAAAAAAAAAAGACAAAAACAAAAAAAGCCCCCAAAATGGGGGAAAAAACACACACAAAAAAACTAAAAAACACACACACACAAAAACCAACAACAACAACCCCATACCCAGTGACTTACGGAAAGTACAGCAATGAGGGCTCCTAACAAACCACCACCGAGAACATCACTCCAATGATGCTTGTAGTCAGATATGCGAGAAAGACAAGTGTAAAGGCCTGCGCCGAATATTAGAAGCTGACATATTGGGCATATCAAAGTGATCCGCTTCCATGTGAATCGGTGGTAGAGATAGAGCTAGAAGAAACAAGGACAAATAAAATAAATATTTAAAAAACTGCTATTAATTGGTAATAAAAAAGGACAGCAAAACCAAATATGTACAAAAAGGCAAAACCTTTTGCAAGCAAAAATTGAATATCAAAGTGGTACATCTTGACTAACTTCTTATGAATTAATAGGGTTTTAAGACAATTATATTTCCAAAAACTTTCTTCTTAATGAAATCTAAGATATGCTCTTATCAATGTGCATATAATAAAGCACATGGCATCTCCTAGTTTATTGTCTGTCTCTGATGAGACCAGGCACTCATTCAACCTGCCAACCATTGGATAAGGAGGTGGAAAACTCACAAATAATTCAGATTTTAAAACAAGCCCGCATAGCGGGAGATTGAACCCCCGAACCTTTGGCCTTGAGGTCGAATGCCTTAATAACTGAGCTATCCACACTCCCGCATCAGTGCTTATATTCTATTTGACTACAGAGGCTATCTTATCTCAATACTAGAGATACTCACAATTAAATAAATGGAACAGTACATGGCAACAGATGAGTGTCCTGATGGGAAAGATAACCTGAAAGAATAAAATCCAAATCAGAGAAAAGTTAGTATGAAGCTGAAGTTTGCAGGAGAAAGGTAAAAGGTAATATCATCATCATCTTCCTTTATTGTTGTATTTCTCCCGTGGGAGGTTTGACATTTATGACTGCGGGGGGTTTGACTCTTCTCCCAATCTCTCTCTCTGCTCCGATTTGCCTCTTTGCTGATGCCCATTTCTCTGACATCTACAAATTTAATTCAAATAAAAAAAAAACTTTCGTGATCCAATAAAATGGAAATTATAATCTGTATTGAATCATAATTGAATCGTAAAGTTTAAGTATAAAAAGTATTCATAAAAGCATTAATAAAATTCACACTATCATTAACTAAATTTGTAAAGCATAGATTAGATTTAAGACAGACTCAGGCTCGGGCTTCCACATTGCAAGCAGCCCAGGTTTTGCTATGCATTCCCTTTGGTCTCCAACCATCTTCTACATAGTTCATGGCTCTTCTGATAATGTGGTCGTCTTCTTTCCGTTGAACCAGCTCAGTCTATTTCTTGCCCATGGCATAATGAAATAGTGCAAAAACATAAAAACTAATTATATAAGAAATGTGGTAAAGCTACTTAAGAATTCATCATTACCTTGCTTCTTTGATGCGAGAAGCATCTGTCCCTTGGCAAATGTCAGCTTCGATGTAGCCAGATGTAACATTCAACATGGACCAATCAGGTTGACAAACATCAAAGAAATGAGGCCGCAAGCGTCCCACTGAGTATTTCATGAGATTGGTGAGAGCATGAGTGGTCGCTCCTCCAAAAGCAAAGGGAATGAGAATGGAAAAACACTTCCACAAATAGGTTCGCCATGACAATGGGTCCACAGGCTCAGTTCCTGAGTGAACATTCCAGTTTTTCTGTTTTTCTGAGCTGAGCTTGAGGTATACATATTCTATTAAAAAAACCTTAAATTTCAGAAAAGGAAAAATGGAAAAAAAAAGAGTTAATCTTTAGAAACCAGCTTGTAGCATAAATATGATAAATATTTCATGGTGATGAATCAAAATACACCAGGCCGCTAGAGGCGCCCAAAACATACTCTTTTACATCACGAAAATATAGATTTCACATACAATAACTATGAAAAGTAATTAGACCATTACAAAGCAGAATTATTCCTCTATAATGTGCAAAAAAACATTGGGCTTTATCATCACTGATAAAAAAGTTATGGCTGATTGAAAATAGGTGGAAAAATAAAAGAGGAAACTTCTAGAGACAAATGTTCACTTCCACTACCAACCTTTTAAAGTGACAACAAATGCAAAATATGAAGATGGTTTTTATTCTAGATATTATTACAGACAATAAACAACAATGGAATGGCCTACCGCACCAAGCCATGGGCTAAAAAACAGGGTTCGTACCACTTTTTGAAAATGAAATTCCAGACTTTTTCCAGACTAACTTGAGATCATTTCCAAACGCGTGTCACCCTGTTTTGCATTACATTATACTAATTATAGATTATATAAAATTTAAGATTATAAACAAAAACAAGCCATGAAAAAAATAACAACCTAGCTTAATTCGATGTTGGTTTGAAACTTAATGTGTGACTGTAAAAGTAATGAAAACCCAACCCAGCTACATGCAAATATAGCGCACTACAACTTCCCTACTTGCAAAGAAAAAGTAGTGCACTATTTCGCTACTTTTAAAGAAAAAGTAGCCGCTACTTTTTCGCTACTTTCATTAAGTAGTGCGCTACATTTTTCACTACTTTTGCTAACGACGGCTAACATACACAAAGACCAAATAATATACTAAAGCAAACATATTTTTATTCAAGCAACATGCATTGTAAATTATGAAAAGCAGTGAAAAAATAAGAAAGTAATCGAGCATTACCAGAGTTAGTTTACAGTTCAGTCACACTTATTGTATTTTAAGAGTATTTCAGCCTCAAAATTATGGCCACCGGATATATGAGCTCTATTAGGAGTAAGCGGTATTGTATTTGATAAAAATTGGCCTAGCACTTGGGAAGTTAGCAAGTGTCTCCGGGTCATACACAGGGGGCTCGGATAAACATTAATGCATGTATTTTCAAAGTGATTATTCGCCCTTTTGGGGCGGATAACCTTGGCATTATTCGCCCAAATGGTGATAAAGCTGTTATACATGCAGTTGTGATTCGCATCAGGAACAAATAGCTGACAATATTTGCCCTGATTGCTTCATATTTTGAGTCTGTATGAGTAAATTGTTTATTGCCTTAAATAGATAAGCTAGAATCTAGAGATCTCGTTACTATTAACTAGCTCTATACTACATCTATATTTTCTAGTTGTCAAAATTAGACAATGCGAGAGGAATAGCAATTAAGAGCAAGTCCTGACTTCCTTTGTTAAGGCAATGAACAATTTGCTCAATTTACTGTCAGTTATTTGGTCCCCCATGCTATTTATAACAGCATTATCACCAATTGAGCGAATAATGCCAAGGTTTTCCGCCCCAGAATGGCGAATAATGTCAGCCTAAAATTTTACTACGTCAGGTCTTCAACTCTACAGGCAGAATGTAGAGTACTTCCACTAAATCAGTGTCCGAAATTCTATGTGCGTCAGTAAGACATACACAGACGCAATTGTGGTTAAGAGCATAAACATTCCATTCTGTTTGTAGACGTCCGCCCATTTCAAAATACTAAGTGAAAGTAGCGAAGTAGCGATATTTTAAATTCGCTACTCGCTAATGAGAATTAGTAACGCACTACACTATTCGCTACTGGCTTCTGAAAAGTAGAGCGCTACTGCGAAAAAAAGTAGCGAACTACATAATGTAGCGCGCTACTGCGCCACAATCACAACCCTGTTAGTTATTTAGTTAGTTAGTTAGTTAGTTAGTTAGTTAATTAGTTAATTAGTTAGTTAGTTAGTTAGTTAGTTACTTAGCCAGTTAGTCAGTTAGTTAGTTAGTTAGTTAGTTAGTCAGTCAGTTAGTTAGTTAGTTAGTTAGTTAGTCAATTAGTTAGTTAGTTAGTTAGTTAGTTAGTTAGTTAGTTAGTTAGTTAGTTAGTTAGTTAGTTAGTTAGTTTAGTTAGTTAGTAAGTTACTTGCATATTTCTTAATCGTCGAAGGCAAATTTTGACTTATGTTGTTGCTTTTCTTTTACCGAAAATCGAGCGACAGCCACAGAGTAGAGCAGTGCCGCAAACGAAGGCAATTAGTGTAAATAACAATGCTAAAGGGTTAAACACCAAGGAACGGTTTTTTTGTGTTTTGTTTTTTCTTGTGGTTTTTCTTTCTGGGGGTGGGAGGTGGGGTGGGAGGGGTTGTTGTTGTTGTTGTTTTGTTTTTTGTTGTTTTTTGTTGCTATTCAAGCGGACCATACAAGTGGTCACACGTTTAAACAGTGACCATGGTCAACGATGTTTGACTCGACTCATTGTCGATTTGTGCTTACGGCTGTGCCCCAGACGCCAGGGACACACTGAAAAGATGGAGCAAAAACTGTACTCTATGGAATGGAGCAAAAACTGTACTCTATGGAATGGAGCAAAAATTGTACTCTATGGAATGGAGCAAAAACTGTACTCTATGGAATGGAGCAAAAACTGTACTCTATGGAATGGAGCAAAAACTGTACTCTATGGAATTGAGCAAAAACTGTACTCTATGGAATGAAGCAAAAACTGTACTCTATGGAATGGAGCAAAAACTGTACTCTATGGAATGGGGCAAAAACTGTACTCTATGGAATGGAGCAAAAACTGTACCCCATGGAAACCAAATTTACATTGTAGGGGTCAGAGAACAGCGGGAGGATCGCTTTAAAAAATGGAGAGACAACACAGTGAAGACGGAAGGAATGCTCTTGACAGAGACAGCAGAAGACATATAGACCGTTGGAGGGCATCGGCGAGGGGCTATATCCAATTATAATGGATGAACTCAGACTGGAAGTAAAGTACAAATCCCCGGGACTAGAGCATGCAAAAAGAGACACTTAATTACACAATGTATGTACATACTGGTTTGCTATAAATTGACTGCGTACAGAACCTAGTAAAAAGCCACAATGGAGAGCTCAATATGGACGTAAAAAAAAAAAAAAAAAAAAGTTTAATAAAGCCTTCAATATAAAAACAAGAAAAAGCAGTGCATTTTCAGGTATATACTCTTCTTCAGACAAGAGAGAACAATTAAAAGACAATAAAAGCTAGAATATAATATAAAAACAAAGAAAACACATGGAAAAGATCTAGTTCTAAATAGAAAAAAATAGAGTTGGTGATCTTAATGTTTGTACTATTTATTATGGCGATCGTAATATTTAGATCTAGATTTTTTTTCCCTCTTTGTTTCTTTTGTATGCATTATATCTTTTTATTATCATTCCTTTTTGTTTTATTGTCTTTTGATTGTTCTTTGTTGACTGAAGAAGGGAATATACCCGAAAATTTACTGTCTTATTTTGCCTCTATAGTGGACACTTTATAAAAAATGTGTTTTGTTTACATTGTGCATACTGGGCACTGACTTCATAATCTAGTTGATCCTTTAACAAATACTATGAGTCCGTGTATCAAATCATTCATCCCTACCAACCCCCAAATACCAGACACCAAGCCCACCCCACTATCCCTTCTTTCTGTCACTTGTCTGTCACTTAACCAGGCATTATTCCCTTCCATCTCCCCGATCCCCCCTTCCCCCACCCCTATCCACCCTTACCTATCCCCGCAGACGTAGAACCCCAGATAAGCGGCCTTTTTGGCGCTTGTGTCCAACCTGAAAGAACGCCGACATTGATTGACAGACAGCGGGTCGAACAATGCCTGGTTAAGTGACAGGCACAGGTAAAAAAAATCACACCTGGATTTAGTAATCAAGCAAAGAGGTCATTGACTTATGAAGGGTGTTGACATCGTGTTATATAAGGTGAACTAACATTAGCGTGTCAACCATCGCTAAAGTGCAAAATTGACTCGGCTCTGCGTCATTCCGACCAATCTAACTATGGCTTATAAACCGCGAACCATCCCTACCAGTTGCTTCGTTTTAACTCTTTACGGATCGTGAGGGTATATATCGGCACGAGCACGATTTCGTTTCTTTCTTTTTTTCTTTTCTTTTTTCTTTCTTTTTTTATTATTATTTTTATTTTTTTTTTTTTTGTATACCTATCATGGGCCCATGTAAAGGTAAGACCACGATTTAACTCTTTGATCACGAGTTAGCCGACATATCGGGTTGAGCATGAACGAACGCGCAACTTTCCTGCCTACGCCGATACAAAATGGACAAGTCAGTTGTAGTCATAGAGTAAAAACCAATGCCGATGATATGGCTCGTGTTCCATATAGGGTTATTTTGGCATAAATGGTAATTAATGTTAATAATCCACGACTTGACAAGCCTCAAATCGGACACGTCCACCGACAGTGTGCGCTAATGGAAAGCATGTCATTGTGATTTGAAGATTTGACGTGGTTTAATTACATACTAAGTGTCTGGTATTGGTAGGCAGACTGCAATGTAGCATGGGTGTTTTCATGTCACAGGGATTACAGTAATCAAATCGACTAGTTACCGAATCATTAATTAATAATTTAGTTGTTTCTACGTCAATGAACGTTCTTATTTTACTTATATTTTTAAAATGAAACATTGATGACTGACATATTTTGCTAATATGATTTTCATGGAGAGACATGAATCGAACTTAACACCAGATTTTTCACATCAGATAATCTTATTTCTGAATCACAGATAATAACACGTGCTAAATTTGTTCCAAATAAGATAACATCAGTTTTATTACCATTGATTTTTAATCTTTTTTTGGGCATCCACATCCGTATGTCTCTTGAGCAGTCTTGAACCTTCTTTATTTTGTCGCTGTTTCCATCTAGAGGTATGTAGAGTTGAGTGTCATCTGCATAGAGGTAGTATTGGATGTTGTGTCCTATGATGTCGGTTACCGTAAGAGGGGCAGTGAAGAGGGTGAATACAGCAGGGCCAGGAATGGAACCCTGTGGCACTCCTTGAAGTAACGTAGCCGGCAATGACGTAGAAGTGTCAATACGTACATATTGTGCACGGTCTTGAAGGTAGGTGGTAAACCATTGCAGTGCGACGTCGTCAATGTTAAAGTGTTGTTTCAGTCTGGAAAGTAAAATTGGATGGTCTATGGTATCGAATGCTGCTCTGAGATCCAGGAGTACAAGCATGACACATGATTTGCTTTGAATAGACCTTGTGATATCGTTGTGGACCCTCAGAAGCGATATCCCAGTGCTGTGGTGTTTTTTTTGTAGGCCGACTGGAATTTAGTTGATGGATTTTTTTTCCAAAAGATGCTTATTAAGACGATGGTTGACGATTTTCTCGATTATTTTTGACAGGGAGGGAATGTTCGAAACAGGTCTGTAATTGTTCAGTTGATTTTTGTCTAGCGATGGCTTTTTGATAATATGAGTCACAACTGCGTGTTAAAGACAGCTGGGGAAATTCCGGTGGATATGCTAGGCTAGTGTTAACAATAGTTGAGATTGGAGAAGATAGGACGTCTGAACACTGTTTGAGTAACACGTCTTAGGCGACATTTTCTTTACAATGTCAGCGATTTTTTTTCTCTGTTGTAGGTTTAAAATGGGTTAAGACTGGCCTTGATTTGAGAGTGGTATTGTCCGTGTTTCGGGTAGGTGGTTGGTCCTCGAGTTGCTCAAAATTGTGTGAGCAGCCAGTGTTAGATTTATTGAGGCGTTCTCGAATGTTTCGGATTTTGTCAATGAGGAGTTTAAAAAAAAAAAAATCACAAAGCTTTGAGGGGTCGTTTACCTGTATGGTTTTAGTAGAGAAGATGTGATCTTGAACAGTTCTCTTATGTTACCTTATTTTGAAAAAAAAAATGCTGTCTTTAATGTATCTCCGCTTTGCATCGGTTAACATTTTATTCATCTTATTACGGATTTCCTTGTAGCGCTTTTCATTCTTTAGCGATTTTAATTTATAACGCCTTCTTTCAACACGTCTCAGGTATTGTTTGACGTTTCTAATTTCAGCTGTATACCAGGGACAATTGGGTCGTATAACGATGTTTCCATTCTTGAGAGGTGCATGAGACTCTAATATTTTGCTAAGTTCACTATTGAAAAACTTAATCTGAACATATACGTGTACGTGTGATTTAATTTTGTCGTCAATCCTGACTTTTGTAATGGATGCTTTGAAGTCTCTTAGGTAGATGTTTTTGGTCCTTCTATACTTGATGTTCTTTTTGCCTGGTTTTGGTTTGGGTATGGCTATTGTAAATAAAACACATGTGGTCAGAAAATTCAAGATCACACGTTGATAAGGATATAATAGATTGGTCATTTTTTTGTGTGTGATCACGAGATCGAGTGCATGGCCGGTTTGATGAGTGGCCCCTGTGACTCGCTAAGCAAATTGAAACTATCCAGAAGGTTCAGAAATTTAGCGCTATTGGTGTCGTCGGAGTCATCGGCATGGATGTTAAAATCCCCGGTTATAATCAACTTCCCAGGTAGCGTGCTCTTTTCAATTATGTAATCCGTGAACTCATCAATAAAGTCATTCATGTAGATTTTCTTTTGGGACTTATCAGGTCGGTTACTCACACACATGACGGCTTAAGGAGTGGACTCAACTCGTCTATCACGGGCCTAGATCTATGATTCAACACGCCAACCCAGTCTCAGAACTTTAGGTACTATAAAGATCTAGTTGATTCACCTGTTCTACGTAAAGGCAGAAGGCCACGGGGCTGGAAAGGGAGGTGGGGTGGGGGTGATGTGGAAAGAGCTGGCTACTGGGGACTGAGGATAGAAGGGCCCATAGGGTTGTTCTAGGCTTTGTTATAACTGCCATCAGACCTTGTCACTGAAATGTGATGGTATAGGCCCATCTGTGTGCATTTGCTACGAAAACGTTGAGTGCTCCTACGTAAAGGTGTCCCTTCTTTGAATATTATTCATATTTATTGTCATATTTATTCTTCTTCACATTCATCATATTCGGTTGGTTTTTTTTAGCTGTGTTTCATCGTAATTACCTAATATATGTTTTCACTATTTTGTCTCCTTTTATTTAAAATCGTGACTTAAAATGGACTTTTAAAAGACGTATTGTTTTTGTTGAATAGTTACCTTTCCTGAAAGCGTCGGACTATTTTTATTTAAAAAAAATAAAAAAAAAAAATTTAAAAAATCTTTGCTTTTCAAAAATGAGAGGTCATTGGAGTGAATTTCATCTCAAAGATCTGATTTAGAATGATAGAGCCATGCTATTTGTTTTTAATGACTAGGGTTCATGTGTCTGCTCTGATGTATAATGTTTCTGGAAAATCGTTTTTTGTAATTACCAAGTGAGTGGGTAGATCTGCGGTGTCGCGAAAAAAAATTCCAGTCCGGGGATCCAGGATGGGCATTAATTTTTCAAAGAAAGGACAGACTGTATAATGTATGCGATGGACGCTAGCTAGTGCTTGCTTCATTTCCTATGTCTTAACGCCCTAGTCGTGGCATATCACTTCCGTCATGGCCTCAATATGAAACACACACTTCATTTAGGCTTTATACATCTGCACTTGATCGATATTGTGATAAGGAACAGTTCTCTGTTCATGTCATTGACCTGCAAGACTCACGTCATTTTGATTAAAAACAGTTCTCTTTTCGTGTCATCGTGTCTCTATGCCATGTCCTTAAATCAAATCAAATTAAATAAAATGACTTCAGAGTTTCTTTATAGCATGTATCCACTCAATTAGTTATATTCTAGGCGATGTAAAAGGGTTCCCCGACGGGCCTTTTCCACCCAGTGACCTTCTCAAAACCACGAGGTGCATGCAGAGGAAAAGTCATTATATGACACTATCACTCTAGTTGAAAGGATTCAACATCACGCGGGCACCGGGATTCGAACCTGTGTCTTTTAGGTCTTCAGCACTTGCGTTTACCAGTAGACAACCACACCAGCCGTTCTAGATGACCAGTTCTCTGTTCATGTCACCGGCCTACAAGACTAATGACCTTCTGGCCAGGTATAAAACGGCCTGTCCTTGACATGCACCTGTCCTCATCTCAAACTGAGTCCAGAGAAAAATCTAATCCCCAAGATTACAACATTTAAAAGTACAGCAAAGATAATACCTCATATTACTACCCCCCCCCCTACCTCGTTAGAAAAGGAAAACAAAGAAACACCAACCTAAGTAGAGAAGAAAAAATCCCAACAAAAAATGAAAGCTCATAGAAAGG
>JBCHJU010145957.1:0-10298 GCA_039654505.1 Plocamopherus imperialis | reverse complement strand
TTTTTATGACATACAGCAACCCCTTTGATGGTGTGATCACTGTCCAACCATGGACTGTCGCCCCTCTCGCTCGGTCATATAGGCTAAATGGGCGTTTCGCCTAAATGGACTTTTCGCCTAATTGGACGTTTTCGCTGCTTCCCGACGACCGTCCAATTAGGCGGTAACTACTGTATATACAATATTACAAACAAAATACCAGTACCATACTAGAAAGAATTACTGTAGGCGCGTTGACAAGAATACTCAGCTAACTGAGTTGTTCAGCTATTCTGATAAAATTATAACAAAGACTACTCAGGCTTTGATAAAATTATAACTAAGACTACTCAGGCCTTGAAAAAATTATAACAAAGACTACTCAGGCCTTGATAAAATTATAACTAAGACTACTCAGGCCTTGATAAAAGCAAACCATACCCGTATCCAAGTTGTCCACTACGGATTGTTCAAACTCAAAGCTGCTAAACATGCCAGGCAGGAGGAGAGTGTTGCTGACCTCTGGGTACTCATGGGCCCTTGAACATCTGGCAGTGAGGATTGGAATGGATGGAAAGGGTGAGGAATGGAATGGATGGAAAGGGTGAGGATTGGAATGGATGGAAAGGGTGAGGATTGGAATGGATGGAGTGAGGATTGGAATGGATGGAAAGGGTGAGGAATGGAATGGATGGAAAGGGTGAGGATTGGAATGGACAGAAAGGGTGAGGATTGGAATGGATGGAAAGGGTGAAGAATGGAATGGATAGAAAGAAAATATCAGTAAGAGTATAATATTTTCAGAAGATGAGCATCCCTGGGAACATAATGCATGACATCATTGATATTTTTGGACTGCTTTTGAACCTCCTTCATCCCTTCCTTGCACCAACACACAAGAACCACCCTCACCCCTCCCTTCCCCTCTTAAAAAAGAAACAAAACAAAGAAACCCAACCCCAACAAAAACCCAAAAGAAAACAAGGAAAAAATAAAAATGCAAAACAAAAAAGCAAACCATATAATATAAAACAACACATCCTTTCTAAATTTCAGAGATTGAAAAAAGTCATATACACACACACACAGAACATAACCCCAAATAATAACACACGAACGTGTAAACAGAAAATCCCTTTAAATTGTCACTACGTCAAAACTAAAATTTGTGCACCTTAAAACATTAAAATACAATCTATTTTATTCTCTTTGAAGTTGAAACTGGAGGTAACATTCTAGACTTCTAGATGTATGTAAAAAAACACAATACATATACAAAGACTTGCCAACTCTTCTGATTTTGACGGAATCATTACAACCCCCCCCCCCCCCTATCAATCACCACCTAATGTGATATCTTTTCATGACGATTTTGTAAGAAAAATACCAGGTTACCAGCCTGAATATTCTTTGCGTTTTTTTTGCCAGAAATATTGCCGATTTTTGGCAGTAAATAATCTATATTTTTTAGAGCAGCTTAATTTGGCGAGTTTTTACAAAGTAAATTGCGGTAAAGTGAAATACATCCTGGTTCTAAAGTTCATCATGTTTTCTTTGTGACATTTTCAAATCTGCCGCGAACGTTCAAGGTATAAATAGTGCATATGATTTCTACTTTTTGGCTGAAATTCCGATTTTCTTTGAGTCAAGATTCTTTTTTCGTGGGTCTTGGGGTTGGCAGATCTGAATACATGATGAAGCACACTGTTCAATTTGTTGAATCAGCATAAATCTACTTGACAGTCATGACTAGATTACAAAGAACATGAACAATTCAAAAGTAGGTCCAAGTGATATTTACAGGACTTCATTCAAACTAGTACCAAAAGGGGGATTCAAAATGCTACCTGTAATACTTCCAAGATTATAGAAGATTCATCATTTTGAAAAAAACAACCCATTTTTCATAGCTGTGAGAAAAACTTGCATTATAGCCACAGTTGACAACACATGTAGCGATGTCCTTGGGGGACAAGAAAAAAGACTGCTACATCAAAAGTTCACAACAGCCGTTAGAAAAGAGTTTGTAATATGTCGGTGCATGTGCCAGGGAAAAAAATCTCTTCATCTGAAATTCACTACAAGTGGAGTCGACTATATAAACCCCTAAAATAAATGCAGGAACAAACACAAATGATTTCTATTCCATCACATACTGGTCACCAAAACGACAGGTAGCCGTCTTCTTGAAGAAAGGGCAAGCGTCCACCTTCCTCTCCTTGCTGTGCTGGACGGGGCCCAGGGGATTGTGCCAGGCTCCCTGTGGAATGAAATATGAAAACTCATTACATTCATCAACGTTATGGCGGAATTGCCAGACAGTAACGGTAGATTAATTATTCAATTGGTTATCTTATTGGATTAATCATCATTTTGGTGGAATTGAGAGAAAAAAATAACATTGGATTATTCAGTTTATCATCCCATTACCTTCATTGTCGTTATGAAAGAAATAAAAAGGAAAAAATCATGCTGGATATTTCAACAGTTTATCTTCGACCTTGCTTATTAAAAGAAAAGTATTGCATAAATCTTGGAGTCTGTTCTCTCATTACTTTTTTTTTTCTTTCTGTCTTCTCTAAGTCTGACAATCTGTCAATCTCTTTCTCAATCAATAAACTCGATTTGAATAATATAATCCCCTAAAACAAACAAAAAAGTAAAACAGAACCAGCCCCCCCACCCCCCCACCACACACACAAAAAAGCATCTACAAGACAAACTAAATTCATAAATGCGATTGACAAAAACAACAATATAAATATCTCCTTGAAAAGGAAACAAGAGAAAAAAAACAACAAAAAACAGTAAAAAACAAACCAAACGTCAACCAGACTGTCTGCTAAGAATAACAATGAAATTACAGCCCCCCCACCCCCCCATCACCTTACAACACTTCAAACCTTACCGTGTTCTCATTGGCTGTGGCCTCTTTCAGCAGCTTGTCCTAAAACCCAAACAACAGTAGCAACAGAGGAAATGATGATGAAGCACACAAGTTTTGATGACCTCATCACTAACACCCGCCGGGAAAAGAGGTGACTTGACCAAAATCTGAATGGCTTACTATGCATTTCAGTTACAAGGAAAATATTGCAAAGGGAAAAATGCCTGTCTACATCATAAAATACATAATGTCAATATAAACTGAAACACTTCAAATTACGCCAGGCAGACAATCCATGTGGCAAACTGTGCCAGGGTGGATGCAGCATGGCTTGAACACTTCAGGGCAAAAGGGAGTGTCAAATATTGTACGGATGGACTTCCCTCTCTCATAGAAAAAAAAAAGGACAACAAAATGTTTTGCTGGCCTGTATTTTTTATATAAAATTATATTATGAAGATGATAATAAAACCATAACCAGGGATGTTTCAATATTTTGGCAATGAGCAATATTTGCCACCATATCAATGCTAAAACTCATCTTCAAATTGTCATCAATATACATTGTATTACGGGCAGAATATTATTATTATAACATATAATCAAATGCTCCAAAAAACACAAATCTATGTGTGTTGAAGACCTATCTAAAATGAAAAAACTTTGTGGGAAACACAAAATAAACTATTATAAAAGATACAAGGCATGAATTCTTGAGCTGTTTTCCTTGAAAAGCTTGTCAATGGTTAAGGATCTGGGCTAAAAGCACATTTACCAACATTGATCCAAAGGTAAGAATCCTTATTTACTGTCTATTACTCAACATAAATGTATCTGTTATATCCTAGAGTACATTTTAAACAAAGATCAGAACTGGTATTTGAAATTCTGAGACCTCAAAATCCAGCCCATTTTCTTGAGCTTTCTCTCAAAACTTATTTATTTATAAGAATCTTGAGTGTGGAAAAAAGGGTTTTCCTTCAAACAAGTGCCTTGGTGAAAGCATCTTGGTGAAATGCAGAATTGATGCTTGCTTGCAGATCTCACAAGATAAAATTGGCATGGATGTGAATCTAAAAATCAGTGGCATTGATCCTCCTAGATCCTAACCATGGCCATTAAAACAAGAAATAGTAAAACGGGGGAAAAAAGGAGAAAAAAACTTAAGAAAAACAATGGATCCGTCAACCCCCCACCCCTCCTCCCCCAAAGCTCCTCCTCCTTCCCTGTCCCTCTACAACCCCCGCCCCCCCTCCCTCGCTGAAAAAAAAAACCCAAAACAACAAAAAACAACAAAAACCCCAAAAATAAACAATGAAAGAAAAAGTGAAAAACCTCTTCAATGCCAATCAAATTTAATCCTTTTTCGTTCCTAAATATATCGACAATTTTAAACATTCGTTAAAAATGAAAAGCCCTCTATCTAATTATATCACGACTAATTGACAAACTGTAATTGCACCAAAAACCAAAAATGCTTCGGGTGCAGCAGAGGATATTTGGCCAACAACTGGAGGAATCTTTTCACCTGCTTCGATCGTCTCTCAGCCTCTTTCTTCTCTGCCTTTTCCTGCTCTTCCTTTTCCTGTCTCTCCCGTTCTTTCCATTCCTCTTGGATTTTTCTCTGAAATGCATGACAAGCACAAATCAAAATGACATAAACCAGTTGATCATAGTGATGGTCTTGTTAACCCCCCCAAAAAATTCTCAAGGTTATTAAAGGTCTTCGGTAAAGATTTTATACATTTTTATAATGGCTTACATGGCTGATCAATGCATGGGCCACTGAAACTAACACACATCAGTGATAAACCATACATCTATGACAATGGTCTGATTCTGTGAAAAAAAAAATAAATGAGTTGAGTCTGGCAGAGCATAGCTAAGTCTGTATTTGGGTGACATTTGGAAATTTCAATGGTCTTGACAGTTTTGCAATCCTCATAGTAATACCTCACAGACAATCTGAATGTAAAGGATACAGCATTCATGAGATCAAACTTGGCTTACTACGCAAAAGCATCCTTGCAAGTTTTCCCCTTCACCACATCACATTTCCATTCAAATCTGGCTTTCACTTTCAATTCAACTTCATTCAACTTCTGATGTCTTTGTGATCAGGCAAACAATCCTACCCCTGGATTTGGTACATTGGTAAATCAATATAACCAATCCCAATCTTTCGCACATTGAACAAAATTGAAAACTGAAGATAGCAGAGACTTATAATCTGTTTTGAAAGATCATTATGACTATGCATAAGTACAAACATGCCAACAAACATTTCAAGCCATTTTGGGTTTTGATAACTAGAGCGTGTGTTGGGTGCCCCCTGTCACAAAAGGAGTTGCAATTTTCTTTAGTTCTACTATATAATGAAAACAAAAATTGAACATATGTGTCTGGGGACAGACAAGGGCATTCTTGTTGAGGCACAAGATATTTGAAAGTGTGGGAAAACCTGTAAAAAATGAAAAAAAAAAAGAAAAAAAGAAGGTGGGCTTTTATATATAACGCAATGTACACCTATTGTGCTCAGAGCACTCTACAAGGGGGTCCCCCTACCAGCAGGAACACGTGAAATGAAGGATGAGTTAGGCCACCTGTTTTAGGCAGGGATAAGGCTGTTAACGGCCAGGTACTCATTTTACACCGGAGTGTGGTGAGAAAATGTGGGTCTTAAAGAATAAGAAAGACGTTCATTCACGCCAAATACATAACAAAAGGGCATAACTAAGAAATATCAAACCTCCCACTTTAACAATACATTATTTTAACACTCATCTCGATATATGAGCAAGTTGTAGTCAAAGAGTTAAATCTTGCTAAGTTCGATACATCGGCTCACAGAACAACAAATAGTTAATCGCTTTTCGCATCTTGCTGATCCGAATAGGACGTCTTCAAAATTTCGCTGATCTTCTTCGTCAACTCAGTCCATTCCTTACGATTCTGGGCATTTGATCTGAGATGTTCTGGTCACTCATCGTTTTGAGTTTTAGGGTAGGGTCACCACTAGAGATATTTTTTTTTTATTGAGAACTGTGGCAATTGTCGTGGTTAGCATTCCTCGATTTTAAATTATCATTGATTCAACACTATAGCTTAAATTTTAAGAGATTATGTTAAGAGATTATGTTAACCAGCCTCTAGATTAATATTCTTGATAAATAAATCGACTTATTTGGCTCTATTTTATCATTCATTATAACTAGCTAATACTTCTTATGGTTTGTTTGTTTAAGTTTTGTTTTTACTTATTGTGTAGCGTTGTATTGTTTATACTACGTTTGTGGTCTAAACGTGGTTTCTTCTTTATTTCATTATTTCTTCGCCTTATTGCACATGAAGGCACATGTTTGTTAGGGTTTTCCCCCTCTCCTTTATTCCCCTTCTCATTATTTCACATCTATATTTCCATCAACTGCTGTTGCTGTGAGCACGCGTGGATTACCGGTTTTTATTATTGCCTCTCCGTTGTTCTACTTTCCCCCTGTCATGGCGCGCTGTTATCACTACAGCTGTTAGGCTTTGAGTGGCTTGAGCCAACCTCTGTCTGTTGTTGCCATATTGTTTTTTAAGTTCCTACACGTTGGAATGGAGGCCTATTATGTCATCAGTCCTTTGAGAACCAGGTCGACAGTAACAGTTGCGTTGTGCGGAGAATGGGGGTGTTGGTGTTTATCTTGTACCTGAGCCGAAAGAGAAATGAGACGACGTGGCATGCACGACTAGATAGATCTAGCTTATCTTGGATCGGCTGGAATCTTTCGAAAAAAAATCTCAATATACATTGTCATCGTAAATTGCTTTTATTTTGTATTTTGAAGACTGTTTCTGTTTGATTGGGTTTCTTTGTAAAAGCCGACTCAAGAAGCTTTTCAGAGTCAGTTATTCTCCATTTCAAGCTCATAATATTATTATCTTCGAAGCTCACGAGAAATGTTACAATTTTATGACTTATTTATGACAGCACACGAAATTTTTGCTGAATCACAAAAGCGAGTGTATACCTAGAACTTTTTTTTCTTTTCAACTAATAATGTATTTATTTTAAAACGTGTCGATATAGCTGTTTCTTTACATATGTCTGAAATAATTGCAACTGTCCTCAAACAGAAATGCGTGAAATGTTTACAGCCATATTCATATTTGTGTAACTAGTAGAATTCCTCGTGCTCATAACATAACATAACATAACATAACATAGTATAACATGACAACTTATTGATCTTACAGGCATGTAATATGCCTTTAAATGCTCTTGGTAAATTATGTATTATACAGTTTTAATTTAATGTATTATATTGTATTTCATTGTTTTGGAGAAGAAAAAAAAACCCCAGCTGACATATACATAGGCCAATTAAGGTCTAAAACCTTTAAATGCCTAGACAATATAAACAAATAATTTAACAAATGTTGTATCAATCGTGGACAAATCCAAGAGCCAGTGATTCCTTATCAATTGAATCCTTATAAGCGTTAACTGTCTTTGCCTCCGTGGATTCAAACCAAATATTCTTCCAATTCCTCAATGTCCCCTGAATGAATGAATTCCGTCTAATTAGTGTTTTGTACTTCGTCATGTATATTTATTTCATATTTCATATTTCTTCATGACAGATGACTGGCATGTAAATGGCTAGCTAAAGAGATGTTGAGTTGTGTCCTCTCTGCCTAAAAAAAACATTTTTTTTTTTTTTTTTTTTTGGAAAATACTTGAATAGTAATCAAACGTAGCTTGTGTTCTTTAATGAAATAAAAGAATAATTGAATCTGTCTATATTTCAAAAGTTGTAATGATTTATCTTGCGTCTCTTTTCAGATGATTTGCCTTTGTACAAGATACAGGGGATTGCTGCCCTTTCATCCTTGTCTCCAAACATCAAGTCAAGTGGATGCCCTTTTATACTAGCATTATAATTTGAGGGGAGGAAAAGCCACACTATCTCTCCAGCCAAATTCGCCCAGAACATATTTGTCTCCCGTTTACTTACTAATAACCAACAAATTGCAGACCTGTTGGGAATGCTCTTCTGGACCAATCACCTTTCTTGATGAACTTATTACACATACATATATAAAAGAAGTGAATCGACATTGTTTTCCAAATATTAGTAAACAGTCGTTAATTAATTAATAATCTTCATGTACTGTACCTGGCATATT
The DNA here is from genome assembly GCA_039654505.1 of Plocamopherus imperialis. Taxonomy (NCBI): domain Eukaryota; kingdom Metazoa; phylum Mollusca; class Gastropoda; order Nudibranchia; family Polyceridae; genus Plocamopherus; species Plocamopherus imperialis. The sequence continues at coordinate 2,260 of JBCHJU010145957.1, read as the reverse complement.
GAGACAGTGAATCCTATTAATCAATCCTCTAAAAATAGACTCATTTGTCTCCGTAGTACAGTACGATTCATCAAAAACCCCAAAAACCCAAACGAGACAAACAAGTGCAAACCCCCAAACGGACAAAAGAACAACATAATAAAGGACGCTTTATCGAATTCTGACAAACCCAAGGACGCCAAAATTCAAGCCATCAGAGGATTAGTGCAGCCTCCATTACCAAAAGACACCTAAATCTACTCATCATCGATAATGGCAATCGTTTGAAGAAAGAGCCTTTGCCATCCAGCATCACGCCGCCATATTGACCTTTCAACTGTCACCTTTCACCCCACGTCTCCCCACCACCGTGACCGACCACGCTGGCTTTGCATGCAGGTCTGGCCTTGGACCTGTCTCACGTTGCCGTCATGGGTAGGTCGAACTCTCATCAATTGGAGGATTGAAAGTTATTCATTTATTCATTATTATTATTGATGTTGTTGCTTTTCTTCTTCTTCTTCTTCTTTTTCTTCTTCATCTTCTTCTTCTTCTTCTTCTTCTTCTTCTTCTTATTATTATTATTATTATTATTATTATTATTATTATTATTTATTTATTTATTTATTTTCTTTTTTTTTCTTTTTTTTCTCTTTTTTCTCTTTTTTTTTGGGGGGGGGGTGGGGGGGGGGCTCGATCATCTACAGATCAATAAAATATACATGTACTACAATGCAAAGCAGCATCGTGCCAATCAGTCTCGGCCATCATAATTTGACAAGCAACCAGGTGACGACTGACTGCTGTGACTGCTATGCTGAAACAACAGTCTGGAACGACGGCCACGACCGCCTCAAGTCTTTGATTATACACATAATGACATGACGTCACCACAAATGTCCAGCCAAGAACAATAAACCACGGTAGGCTAGACTATCAAAATGACGTCACAGGATTGACTGGCGGTGTATTATGGGTAATCCCAAAACGAAACAAGGGGCTATTGGACCTACTTCCTAACTCTTGCAAAAAGCGGCGAGACGGACGAGCAGACGTGGCGGTAGAGTGACAGGCTTTTCACCGGCGTGACCGATTTTTCTGACTGACTGACTGACTGACTGACTAACTGATCGATCCACAATCGATCGATCAACTTAATAACCGATTGATATGGTGATTGGATGATTGATTGATCTTACTGACCTAATACATTGACACAAATTGTCGTACCGGCTGCGTTGCGGCCTAGCGATGAATTGACTGAATATCTGACACCGCGTGACTGACTGACTGACTGACTACAAATGGATGGATGGATGGATGGATGGATGGATGGATGTATGGATGGATGGATGGATGGATAGAAAAATTATGAATGGATGGGTAGATAGATAGGTGAATGGATTCAACGAGGAATGGATAGATAGATAGATAGATGGTTGATAAAATTTGAATGGATGGGTGGGTGAATGGATGGATTTATTTGACGTATGGTTGGATGGATAGGTGGATGGATGTAAAGAAAATATCAACAATAACGATGATTATTATCTGAGATTGGTGGGTTGATAAAAGGGGAGACGGATGATGGATCAAAACAAAAATGGAAAGGATGGTGGCTGATATCATATAGCGATAATATTATGTCGTAAGCTTTTCGATGGATGACTGTAATGCTACGCTGGATTAGGTAAGCATTATTGAATTTCTTACCACGACCTGAAGCCAAATATTATAATAGAAAGATGTCTCTTTCGTGTTGTCATAGTAGAAGGCTGAGGGGAAAGTCACGGGCGGTCTGCAAACCTGAGACGGACTGAGCTGAATTGAGAAGGACGAAGGGAGGAAGGAAGAAGAAAGGAGGCAAGAAGGTGAAAAGCGTCCATAGAAGATGTCCACCTTCCAATGTCAGTCGGAAGGCCAGGTCGCCTGGTTACAATAAGATCGTGGTCAGTGGAGCGGAAAAAGCACTGGTCAAAATTGCCACCTTGAATATGACGTAATGGCTGGCAGTGTGCTCTTCTTCTTCTTCTTCTTGAAAAAAAAGGGGGGGGGGATTCTGGGGAAGGTCAAAGGGAGAGAAAGAAGGAGGGAGGGAGGGGGGAGGGGGAGATGGAGAGACGAGGGAGAGAGCGAAAGAAAGAGGGAAGGGGCAAGGGAGGGGGAGAGAGAGAGGGGAGGAGGAGGAGGAGGAGGAGGAGGAGGAGGAGGAGGAGGAGAGAGAGAGAGAGAGAGAGAGAGAGAGAGAGAGAGAGAAAAAGAGATAAATAGATAGATAGAT
>JBCHJU010145847.1:0-10298 GCA_039654505.1 Plocamopherus imperialis | reverse complement strand
GTTTGCTATTTGTCGCTAAAGTTGACTAATTTTATTCCGCAAGCGCGATTTTCTGGGACAGGCGGGGAATCCCCGTTCGTCACGACTTGCGGTTACGGTATCGGGTTACCGCTAAGCCACTTCAAAGGTGCGACGAGGGCCTTGTTGGGCCCGCTAAAATACCAACTTTTGGCCTGTTCTCGTACGCCGTGTTTTACAGAGTTCTGCTATCACTCATCCAACACTTCAATCACACAATATATTGTATATATATATAAAATATGACTCTCTTTCCTTTTTACTTTTATAGCAGTTGTCACAAATTCAATTCAATCGTTTATCATGCATAAAATTTCGTGTGAATCCTGTTTGTAAGAATCATGGGTCCATGAATGGTGCAGTGCATGGACAGTGTGTGGATTTCAATCAACTGACCATTTCCAATCTGACAGGTCAAGGTTGAGGATCAGATTGCCCTGGTGGGAGGTCTCATTGGACTTACAGATTTTTGCTTGGAGTTCCTGCCCCAAGAGATGCCTCAGAGCATCAAGCTGTCCGGACACAACTTTGCCATGCTGCAAACGGAGGAGTATATTTTGGTAAGAACAAAAAAGGATAATGTTTGTTAAAAGGCATACTTTTCAAAGGGGAAAGTAGGTAGGTGCGCTTTCAGGGATGATGTCCAGTATTTTTTATTTGTAAATTTTATACATTTACATGTGTATATGTTCAGGGTCAAATTGTTGTTTGTTTTTTTTTGTGGAGTGGGGTGAGAGAGGGGAGGGGGGGGAGGTTTGGGAGAGACAAAGAGAGATACAGATTGAGAGTGGAGAGAGAGAGAGAAAGAAAGAGAGAGAGAGATTAGTACTATTATGGTGATTATTATTATTTTTTTTTTTTTTTTTTTTGTTATTATTATTATTATTATTATTATTATTATTATTATTATTATTGTTGTTCTTTTTTCATCATTATTATTATTATCATTACTATTAATATTGTTATTATCACTCATTATTTTTATAATTATTATTGCTATTATTATTACTGCCATTGTTATTTTAAGCAAAATACTCTCCCACTTCATCTTCCCAGGGTCTCTCAGGCAGTACAGACATCCCAGACAAATTTTTGCTGGAGCACATGCAATTTCTATGGTCTACCTTTGTCTTCTACCAGGGCAGCATCTCTGCCATCAAACAGGTAATGTATTGTCAACACACTATTTGTTTGTGTTCATTCTTTCACATGGCATTTGCTGTTCTGAGGTCATATTTTCTCTTTTTCCTCTTTCTATACTTCTTCTTCTTCTTCTTCTTCTTCTTCTTCTTCTTCTTCTTCTTCCGTATTTATGATGAAACTTTAGAAATTCTGTTGAAGATTCCTCAACAATTTATACAGAGACCTACATCCTGGTTGGGGTCCTTTCTCTAGCCATTCCATAATTGTATGGTGGAGGGCATGAATGAATAGAGATGGGAGTTCAATTTTGACTGCTGAATGATAAATTTTCCTGTATTTATCCTGAATCTCTTGACGGGCATTTTTACTCCATCTTTTAAACTTTTTTATGATAAATCTATCTTATTTCTTTTCGTTTTCTATTGCAGTGTGTCCAAACTTGATGTTTCTCTTTTTGTACTGCCATACTGATGGGTGGCTTTGCTATTTATGACTTTCAAAGCCCGCTTCTGAGTTGATCCAATTTCATGTATTTCGCTCAAGTAGTTGGGATCCCACACAGCACTGCTGTTTTCTGATACACGTCTGACAATACTCTTGGAGCATTTTGATTTGATCTCCTTGTTTGCTGTATACAAATTTCGTGTGAACCCAATTGTCAAATTTCTTAAACTATCTATTTAAACAAGGGAAATAACATTTTATAACTGGAAATTTATGATCGGAGACGCTTACTTTCGAATCGCTACGTTTTCCAATCCAATGTAATCAACAGAATGAAAATTTATGAAATAAAACATAAAACGCTTATTTTCTGATTGAAACTCACATTATTCATTCTGAAATGATTGATTTTACACCTTAAGTGGCACTTTGGTTTCCGTGTATGGAATGAGCCAGCTGATTATATTATAATGCATTTCTTTTGTTGGAGAGCATATATGTATTTTATGCAAATGTACCGATGACTTTCTTGACAAAGGGCTTGTTTTGTCATGAATCTTTGAACTGGCAATAGATTTGTTCCTTTGGATATAGGGACTGAAGGAGACCCACAAAGAACAAAAAAAAACTTACAGACGACTATGGACAAAGGGAAGCCAAATATTTGAAACCTTACTAGTACTGATTTGGTGTTATGTGTCTTGAACAATCTTGTGTTATAATGTATACTTTATTTTATCTATATAAATCTAATTGAATACAGACTGACAAACAATTGTCGCCTCCCTTCTTAAATGGCTGGACCTTTGACTATGACATTTTTGCTTAAAAACGTGTTGCTTTGTCTGCATCTTAATGTATATATCTTATGCATATTATATCTTGGGACTTTCGATTTACTATTTACCATACACTATATTATATTTGTACATATTATGTTCATAACATATTTGTATGAATTGTCAAAATAAATAAGGCCATGTATGTGTAGACACTGAGACAGGATATTTTCTTCAGGAACACTATGAAATGGCATGAATTGGCTTTCCTTTTCTTACCTTGTCTAATATTTCTGTTCCTAAATTTTTTTGCCTTTTTTCTCAAAAATTTTGTGTTTTCAATCTTCTCTCAATAAAATAGCGCTGTGCTGCAGAAGACTTTTTGAAGGAGCTCCACCTTGTGTGGGACATACATTTGCCTTTGTGTCAGAGCCAAGGAGACATTCTCGGACAGTCCTTTCAAGTGGTGCCACACATCCAGTTTAGCAGGGTTAGTAACACTTACCGTGTATCCTCGTTTATAGTGCGTCCTCAAAGATGATACGCACCCCCTACTAAAGAGCCTCAATTTTGGTCTCAAACCTATATCTAGTGTATGATGCACATCTTTATTTTCATAAAATATTCACTGAACTGCATTGATATTCCTCTTCAAAAAGGTCGATTGGTGTCATCACTAGCTCATTATTATGACCTATTTTCAATACCAGGCCACGCTACCTATGACAAGCTAGGCCTACTTTTAAAAGTAGGAGCCACTAAAAACTAGAAGAAGAAAAAAGCCAATCATCCTGTGATATTGCAGAACCATTCTCGAGGTTTTTTTTTAAAAAGACCGTAAGTACACATTTTGGTGAAAATGTTTTTACACAACCATATAGTTTGAATCAAGGCACATCGACTGTTCTGGGTCTTGCTTCTCTATCTTCATAAATAAAGCGGTAAATGCAAAAACAAAAAACCGTAAGTCCAATCAACTAGAAGTAGGTTGGGAACGTTTTTTCGCTCTCCTGTAAAATTTGGTTTGGTGTACTTACAGTCTTTTAAAAAAAAAACTCCAGCATTGTGGCAATTCAATAAGGGGACGTAACCTCTTCATAATTCACTATCATAGATATGGAGTTACATCCCTGGATGGATGCAAATTGATATTGCGAGGACGAGATTTTTTCGACAGCATTTGGGACTGCAGAGATAGTGTGCACCCCCTACTTTGGGGCATAAATTTTTTACACGAGCACATACAGTAGTCTTAGTTTTCAGAGTAGCTTGCAAACTTTGCTGCGTTTTCTTGTCAATGCACCAATAGTAATTAATTATTCTAGTATTTTGATATCAGTGTTGTGCATTGAATTTTCTGTATCTCACTGTACGTTACATTGGTTGGGAGTTTATTCAACAATCTAGATTTATACATAGAGTGCGCATTATCTCCGCAGTCCCAGATGAGACACACGATATCCTATTATTGCACTGCAATGCTTGTTGGCTGACATTATAATATATCAACTGAGAAAATGGACTTTCCTTTCAATCAGTCAAAATGACAAATTTCCTTAATTGAATTATGAAGTAAATTGAATTATGAAGTAATCTATCTTATCTTAATTAGATTATCCTTATCTTATATGTTATATTTTCTAATATAATCCTAAATTCATTGTCTACAGAGTCAAGGCAACATCTTCCTCCATGCATCTCACATCCTTCAGCGCAGTCTAAAACACAATGGTGTTGTAGCTGGAGCTCTCTTTCATAAAAACAAGTAAGGACCCTGTACCTTGTGATTAGATCTTGAAACACACTCTTAACATACACAGACACTACTATTACACAGTTCAATCATTTCAAAGAAATAAAATCATCTTGAAGAATTACAGACCTTTTTCCAAACTCTCGTTCTTGTCTAAAATACTTCAAGAGCAGTCCTCAAACAATTTTTATCTCCTCTGAATGGTAATTGATGACTAAGTCTATCCCTCATGTAGTGGAACTCTAGAAATGTATATTTATTAATTTTATTATCATTGTTATTATTATTATTATTATTATTATTATTATTATTATTATTATTTTTGTTGTTACATGTCTTATTATTATTATTGTTGTTATTTTTATTATTATTATTATTATTATTATTATTATTATTATTATTGTTATTATTATTATTACATGTCTTATTATTTTATGTATTATTATTATGTGCAAATTAAGTTTTTATTTGACAATTCTGTAGCTGCTATGCAGATTCTGTTGTCTTTTGATTGAAATGTTTTGCCATTCATCATTCCATGTGTAAAACTATTAGAATTGGACCTGTCAAATACAATGTAAAAAATAAAAGTTTCAATTTCATCTCTTCAACTTAAGTCCTTTCTTTTTTCCTTCCTAACAAATCCCGTGTTGAAAGAACAAATCAAAACCTGGCTTGAGAATTCACAAACTTTTACGTTATATCACAAACCCTTACATCATACATTACAACCCTAGATTATACTATACTACAAATCCCTACATTATGTGACAAAATGGAAGAGGCAGAAGTAAAAGGAAAGAGGAAGAAGAAGTCTGAAAGGCTGATGTTTTATCAAAGAGATTGTCATTTCTAACAGGGTTCTATGTAGCCAGTTTGACAACCATTTGACGAGGACTCTACTTCTGTTGATGTTGCACAGCCAGGTAAAACGATTTTACTGTCACTGTTGTTGTTTCTTTGTCTTAATCAGCCCCCCTCCCTCCCCCTCTTTTCTTTTTTTCCCTCTTTATTTTTCTTTTGAATACATCGATGTTGCTGGGAAAATCTATCCAAATTGCTTTCGTTCTTGCACTTCCGGGGGCACTGTTGTCCTGTGGTAGAGCATTGGGCTACAGACCTAGAGGTCACACATTCAAAAGCTCCTAGTGACACATTCGTTTTTTCCTTAATCAAGAAAATTTACCACTGTTGCTCCACTCGACCCAGGTTAAATTGGGTTCAGCTTAGGCTTGGAAAGTATTCTGCAATAGACAAGCATCCTATTCAGAAAGTGATATATCTATTCTGCCACTGTCCGCTTCATGCTGCGGAAACCGGGATAAGCTCCAGCCCTATGAGCCGAAAGGCTTTAACTTAAAATACTCTTTTATTTTACTACCACTGGGTTTTATCAGATCCTCTCTTGGGGTGAAGCAAGAGACCTTTGATAAAATAACAACTGACTTGTTTGTCACCCCAGTCTAGTCACGACTTAGTCTCCAAAAAGGCTGACAAAATCAGTTAAACTGAGTAAACTAAATATTGTTGTCAATGCTCCAAAAAGGAACTCTATCTAGATCTAGTCTTAAGTCTTCAAAATATCTGACACGCTCAATTAAACTGAGTATTATTGTCAATGCACCGTATGAAGAATATAGAAATGTTTAAATTAAGGAAGGATAAAAGATAAACTGGACAACAAGAAGACACACAAAAACAACAAGACACAAGAGTATTTTAAGCCTTTCGGCTCATAGGGCTGGAGCTTATCCCGGTTTCCTCAGCATGAAGCGGACAGTGGCAGAATAGATATATCACTTTCTTCTTCAATGCATAGTATGGTCTAGTTTAAAAAAAAAAAGATAGAACTAGCAGGTCACATGTATTGAAATATAAGATTCCAAAAGTGAATAAGGAAAGATTTTAAAATATCTTCTCTACTGTTGACCATTACAATGTTCAATAATCAGATTCTTGATTTTACTTTCACTTAATCGTTACTATGCTTCATTTATATCATTTATGTGTGTGTTTGTATGTTGTTGTGTATATATAGATGTGTAGTTGCAGATGTGTCTTGTTGTTTTTGTGTGTCTGCTTGTTGTTCAGTTTATCTTTTATCCTTCCTTACATAAAACATTTCTATATTCTTCATATTTAATTGTAAACCAATCCACTGTATAATTGTATAGTTTTCAGAAAGAATTTCTATTTGGATCTATGAATAATGTATCTTATCATTTGGCTCCGTAGTCTAGTGGTAGACAATTCGCTTAGCAACAGTAAGGTCCTGGGTTTGAATCCTGCCGGGGGTGGTGTGAAGTTGAGTCCTTAGAAAAAGTTCTTTACACACATAATTCTGACCCCACTCAGGTGTATAATGAGTACCTGGCCGCTACCAGGGCTGTGCCTGTCCGAAAAGTTGTGCTATCACCTAACAGGCGGCCTCTCTCACCCTTCATATTATGTGTTGCTGTTGTTGGGAGACCCCTTTGAGTGCTATAATATAAAAGCTCTCCTGTTATCTTTTCTTTTAATCATTTCTAGATTCCTTTTACTTAATTTTACCATACACACAATATACCATTTGTTTCCACAGTTTCCTGGCGTGGACGTGGATTCAGGTATGGAATCTCAACACAGTCTACAATGTGAAAAAAAATGAATGAATACAAAACAAAGTTTAACTTATTAGCCTCCACTATAGAGACAGAACAAAACAGTAAATTTGGGGGTTTAAACCCTTCTTCAAACAGCTGTTGTTGTAGTGAGAATTTCTTCAACATTTGTCAAGCTGAGGGGACCTCTTCACTCAAGGCTAAGGTTTTTGTGACTAGATCTAGATATTTTCATATATTTATTACTTTTTTAGATGTTTTAGAGGGAGGGGGGGGGTTGTAACTTCTTTAATTTTATTGCCTTTTCATTGTTGGTTGTTGTTTAAGGAAGGGTTTAAACCCGAAAGTTTATTGTTTTGATTTGTCTTTATAGTGGAGAATTTATTAAACCTTTGTTTTCTTTTCATTCATATTGAGCTCAGCAGCTCTCTACTGTGGCTTTCTGTTATTGTTAGTGTAAAAATTGATAGTCCCATTTAGACCATTTTCTGTTAAATTTTATACTGTTCGTGAGACATTTATTGACGTCTTGCAAAATGTACTTTTAAGCATCATTAGCTGAGTAAACCAGCCCTGTATCACTGTTTCCCACACAAACAAAGTTGCGCAAAAGAGAAGGAGTGAAAAGCTGTGCCAGTTCATCTAGCAATGTCTTTGAATTACCAAAAGTGTAATTGTTGTACTAAGCTAATGGATACCATGTGAATTTGGCTATAAATTACTGTACAAGTGGTCTTCTGAAAAGCTTTAGTTTAAGTGGAGGAGTTGGTGTGGCTTTTTGTCCAGTCAGCCTTATGGCCCGGTCTTCACAGATGCTCTTCTTATCCCTGTGTATACACTTATTTATCATAAGGCCTAGTTAGTTAGTTTCTTGTGTTTTTTCAGTTGATAATTGATAATAATAATGATGATGATAATAATAATAATAATTATTATAGTGATAATAATAATAATAATGATCATAATATTTACTATCCCTTTATTAGAGCAAATATTTCACATCTCATAGAAGTAAAACACAGTGCATATAAAACATTGAAACTGAAAGGCATTTTAAGATGAAAATATGCATTTGTAGAGAGTTATCAAATTATTGTTAGATATTTAAAAGTGCCAAAGTTAAAATTTCAAAAATAAATAAATAGATAGATAAATAAATACGCAAGTAAATAGATAGATAAATGAATAAAAAAGTAAATAGATATATAAATAACAGAAACAACTTGATACAAATAGCATGAATATAATATAATCAAGACCAAAATAGTTTTGTTTTAAAAGTAAAGGCATTAGGTAGTTAACTCCGTAAGAAATCCAACCAGCCCTTTCCTCTTACCATCCTCCTTTTTGTTTGTTCCTCCTTGATTTCCTTCAGCTCTTGAGTTGCCTGGAGGTGTCCGCCTGGTGTACATATTCATGGCCCAATCGGATTGCGCAAAGCTTGGACACAGAAGGAAGACTGCCTTTTCTCCATACAAATCACCGCCTTTATCCAATTCCAGAAGACCAGAGCAAGGTCAAAGCCCATCCCCCTCTCCCTCCACAGACACCGGGTTTTCTCAGTCAACACCCAGGACCATCTCAAACAAGGGCTCGACTCATGGCACATCTTCGCCACAGGGTAGTTCCAACCCTTTGATTCGGGTGGACAGCAATCTCTCTAACACGAGCGCTGCGTATTGGTCCAGCCATGCGCATGTGTCATCACCGACTTACGTTCAGAACTTTGGTACAGACTCAGAAGTGTTTGTTGATTCCGTGTCAGATTTGAAAAATTTAAGGAGAGAAAGCCATTCCAGGTTCTCTGGCCGCATCAGTGATAATGAGAATGCTTCCGGTGATGCATTGAAAAATGTGGAAGGCACCAACTCTGCATCCCTCCAAGAGGGAAGAGATTCAGCGAACAGCTGTCAAACCAAAGATGAAATCTGTGACAATGGCACAAAGTCCAGTGCTAGGAATGGGGAAATTTTATTGCCAGAGTCTAAATCTCCTGTAGAAACAGGCGCACCAGTAGAAAAAGGAGATTCAGGTTCTGACATAGATGTTGTAAGTGTAGACACGGAAGATGTTAGGAACAAAGCGCTGCAAGGAAATTCAAACTATCAGAACTACGTGCAGGTAGACAACTCTAGTTCATCCCTTGAGAACGAAATTAAAGAAAGATCTACGATTGCTGAAAGTGACTTGAACTCTGAACCTTTGAAAGGTGAATGCTTAAAGTCCAATGGAATAACACACAAAGAGTATGAAGATGGTTTGGAAGGTAATTCAGGTGATGGGGTGGGTGAAGTCATACAGAATACCTCCAATAGTGAAATAATCAATCCTGAGAACCAATTTCATAAAAGTGAAACTGGTGGACACTTCTCAAGAAATAATGATAAGGAGCAAATTATAGATAATTCAGAACTCTCACAAGAGATCCAACACAGTCAATGGAGTGACAAGGAAGAAAGTCATGCGGAAGGTGATGTCTCCATATCAAATCAAAGAATCTCCATTTCCTTAAGTCCATCTGGTCAGCTATCTGCAAAGCTTTCGGAAAATTGTACCAACGTGACCTCTGATTTAAGTAACGAATCATCAGCAAGCAATACAGTGACTGTTGATGGTGCATTTCAAAGTGATCCTGAGGGATCACTGGTGTCAGCCAGACCAACATCTCTGGCGTTAAAATCTCCCGATAGTTCTAAGAATGGGGATGACAGCGGCCTCAGCTCCTTCCACAAAGAAGAGGTCATAGAAGCTCTTCAACAAAACAATGATCAAGTCGAGGATTTACACCACACGAAGCAGAAACACAGTGGCGAGGAATCATCCGCACATTCATCAGTAGATTTGAGATACGATGAACACAATGACGAAAACGATAATGCTTACGATAGAAATAATTCTCTGCTCTCTCTAGCTACATCGGAAGTTGCTCGTAGCAAAGATCGACTCGTGTTTGAAAGGCTTGACAGCGAGAATTCAGACCCTGGGATAATTTCACCCATGTCTGAAGTGGGACGCCTGTCACCGGTCTCAGAGACTGCTGATGTAGCAAATGGTAACGCTTCTTTTGTGCAGGCTTCAAACAGGGAGAACGTGGAGGGAACGCTCTTTCCAGATTCAAAGTTTGGTGGAAGTGGAGGCTTTGAACTATCAAATCCTGGGACGTTGGAAGAGCCACCAGAAACAGAATCCACATGGACAGTGCAGAAGCAAGGACTGGAGAAACTTAGTCTTTACATCCAAGGCCATTCGGATACACTCTTGGTTTTGTTGCTGGACAAAGGCACCGTCTGTGACAAGGACAACATTCACTCTCTCGTAAGTGACTAAAAAATTGTTTCTTTATTCTTTAAGGACTTTTAACCATACAGTCATGATACTCTTCAGAAATGAAAGAGCCAGATCCTATAGCCTATCTTCTCCTATATCTGTTTTTAATTCTTAAAGACTTTTTACCATACTCTTGGGCCTTTTGCTAAATGTCAATAAAACGGAATGCATGGTTGTCAACAAAGAAAGCAATGAACTAATTTTTGATCTGAAAAGTAGAAATGAGGCAATCAA
>JBCHJU010145736.1:0-10299 GCA_039654505.1 Plocamopherus imperialis | reverse complement strand
GGCGGAAGATTTTGTATCTTGCGGGGGACGTGTCACGTGACCTTGTACCGCCTCTAGATTTATTATATGGGGTATCTTTATGGGTTGCATGCAGTATTCGCAGTGATGACAAAGTGACTTTTAGATCAGTTCATTTCTCTGAATTGGAAGTAGATCTAGAATAAGTTGAAGTAAAAGATCAGAGAGGAAAGGAGTGTGCCTGAGCAATCATTTTCCCCTTAGAAAACTAACCTAGGCGTTGCAGAAAATTTGCTTACAGTATCGTCAACATTGACGCAAAAGGCTAACAAAAGGACTCAATAGAGGGCTCAGTGTGAATAAAGAACGGGAAAATGAATATTCTTAAAAGAAACAAAACACAATTTAATAATGAATTATAATGCAATTAGCCTTCCTTGGCGTTTTGGTAGACGGCCAACCAAGTTATTACTAGTCTTGGTGATTGGTTCTTCTTCCAATGATTTCGTTGGCAGGAATTGTTGCTCAATCTGATTGGTTGGTCGGTCCATTTGGGTGCTTACGCATGTCATGTCTAAGTTCTTCAAATTTCTCTCCATGTATGACTGTTTGCCGAGGTTTTGGCGTTTTGTTGTTGTTGTTTTTTGTTTGTTTGTTGTTTTTTTTTTGTTTTTTTTTCTCCAGGCACGTCGATTTTGAGTTGGAAGTTTATTAATTATACCCTCCACTAAAAATAAATAAATAAATAAATGAAAACACTTGTAGTTGTAGTCAAGACCTTATCTGCATTTTTACGTGTCCTATTCATTCGATTCTATATAGTTGTCTTATATCTTTTGCGTTTAATGGTTGGCTTTGTGACTACAATATTGGCGTGTACTATTACATTCGTAGTACTTAGTACTTTTTGTTGACTTTCTTGACCACGTTTACCGTTACTCGTTGACTGAGAAGGGTTAAAACACCACATTAATATGTTTTGTAATCCACTGTTTTGTTTTGTCCTTTAAGTGGAGATGGACGTGCTTTACTAAACGCTGTTATATTGCTTATTAAATTTGGTTCATTGTCCCTTATTCACTACGTTCACACGAATTAATATCTGAATCTGATCTGCCAAAATATTGATCCATAGTGGCGTTATCTCCCAGCAGATTTAACCCCATTTGCCACTGCTAACTTAAAGTCTGTAGTTCTAGTACAGCAAGATCCCCCAACGATCTTTGAACAAGTCTAACGACTTCATCAATGAACCGTTACAGTTACAGTTACAGTATTTATTCCACTGCCAATTATAAAGAAACTTTTTCTCCTGTTTGTTTTTATGGAAAGGGGGTTGGGGGACGGATGGGTTCTTATCCTTTTTTTTTTTTGCCGCATCATGGACCGAACTCCGTGGTTTCATGTGTGTTAGATCTTTGCTTGCCAGTGTCAATCACAAATCAATTTGCATTTTGGGGAAAACCTCTCACACTTATTATTTATATACTTACTTTTTGTGTAAGGTGATTTGTCGACCCCTCATTCAACGTGTCGTGTATCGTCAATACATTGTCATGTATTACATATTTGTTGACATGTTTTGTTGGGTACATGTATTTTGTTTTCAGGTTTGTTGTTTTGTATTGTTTTTTGTTTCGTTTATTTGTTTACCGTTGTTCTCTTTGTTTGCAATATTTTCATGTTACATAATGTATACTGCTTCCCCCCTCGAAGTTGAAATATTTGAAGTCGATCTTATTACCACGCAGTTTGTGGTTTGATTTTATCCTTTCTTTAGTTTTCTTTTTCTTTTGCTTCTTTATCGTTCTCGTCAACTCGGTTCAACTAAAACAGTTAATGAAATGTGTAGTAACAAAACGGAGATTTCAGTCTACACTACCATAATATTTGCATTTTTCATGTGGTTGAATGGTTGATTGATGCATGACGTGTGGTAAACATTGGCTGATTTCTGATTGGATGATTTGGTGGATGGTTGGCTGATGGTTTTGTGGATGGTGAGCAGATGGTTTGGTGGATTGTCTTGAACTCAAAGCTACTCCCTCCATCCACGGACAGGAGAAGACAAAGATGGTAGAAGTCCTTCAAATACGTAAATATGAAAGCAGCTCGAGTCAAAGGAGTAGCAAGCCACTAGTATCTACAACAGGTAAATACTGAACAGCCACGAACATTAAAAAAGTAAAAGCCCAAAACATTGCCATTTTATCTCATTCAATCACACACACACACACACACACACACACACACACAGAGACACACACACATTCATGCAATGGCTGTAAACGCATACACAAACGTGCATCAACACCCACACAACACAAACACAGACACAAAATTGAAATCTAAGCCAAACACTAAAATAATTGTAACTACCACATGATCTAGTTTAATCAGAAAATGAACGGAGTGGGTCAGCAAGAAGAAGACGAATTAAAAAAAACAACAAAAGTTGAAACAAAAGTAATGGAGCAAGAAATTCCAGAAATTCAAAGAAAAAAAAAAGAAAAAAGAAAATTGGTACTATCTGCAACAGGGTGGCATCTAAAGGGAGGGGCGCAGCGTGCAAATCTTGACGGCCGGAAAGCAATTAGCATATGGTTGGTTTTCCTTTTAATTGAAAGGAAATCAAACATGAGCATTATTTGGTTTTCATTTTGTTTTCTCATCTTTCTTTTCCTAGGTGAAGAATAAATCTTTTCTTGGGCAGGCATTTGAAGTTTCTTTATTTCATTAAAGAAGTTCAACTGAGGCCAATATGGCCAACAGCTTTCCTATTTAAAAAAAATAAATTATGACTTTGGGTAAAATTAACAGGAAATAATATGTAGACTTGGAACTATTACAGTAAATATCGAGAATCAAACTCATTTTTTATAAAATTGTTAAATGGGGAAAAGCAAAAAATTAAAATAGGGGCCTACAGAGAAAAATTAACAACTTTCAAACAAATTGAAGATTTTTTTTTAGGTTTGAGAAAGATCCTTTACGTCGAATAATACCCTTCATTCAGAGGCTTTCCAAAAAGAAATAAAAAAATAAAAGCATTTCAAGCTCCATTTAGGGATAAAAAGAATGTGTGATGGTTATTCTTCTTACTAACAAAACTGAGATGTTGAACAATGCATAATACTAGATAAAAACTTTTAAAAACCGACCACGATATTGATAAGAAAATACCAATCTTATAAAGTTTATTTTGAAAAAGTGAAAATTCAACCACAGACTGATTCTATCCCACTCTATCTTTAACAAATAAATAAATAAAAATATATATATAAAAAATAGAGCATTCTTAACAAAGAATGATATTATACGAAAGAGTAGAAATGTAAAAAAACAAACAAAAAAAAAAAACCAAAAAAAAAACCTCAAAGATAAAAGAGTAAAATTTTCAATTTGTGAACGTAGCATTTTGACAATTCAGTGCTTATTCAACATTGGGTAGACTTAATGCAATGCATTCCGATTGACCAGTCAGTGATTATTCAAGGAGGTGATTTTCTTGTTATTCCAACAATCTAGATCTGATAATGTTAGACTTGGTATGAAAGAGAAAGGGTGACTGTACTTCATTAACAGTGGATTGGTATATTGGACACTGAATTCAATTTATAATGAAACTAAAATTAGAAGAGAATTTTACTGTAATTGCGTGGATTTTACAGAGAAACTTAACTAAGAAAGTGCAAAAATTATTGTTGTAGTTGCAATGACCATATTGGAAGAAGAGAAATATCCTTGAAACAAATGAAAAAAAAAATCGCAGGAGTTTTGATATATTTGATTAACTCTGCATTAGGGTAATTTATTAAATATACTTTGGGTTAGATAAAATGTAGGATTTTCCCCTAAGGACACTTAAAAAGTCAATCAAATCAAAGGTATTAAAAAGTCATTGTGACTAAAAAAAAAAAATAATAAAATAAATCGAAACGGTATAAAATAAAATTAATACTTTTTTGCCTGCTAGTGTTAAGACAGAAATGAAAATTAAATGCTAAAAACAAACAAAAGATTGATAAAGAAATAACAAAAAACGAAACAAAATATCCAAATGAAATAAGCAGACAGTTTAAAGCATTTTTTCCAGGTTTAAAATTTTAGATGACACATTTAAATCATCATTTTTATCATATAAAACACTTAATATAATCTGGTGTGTTTGAATGTATATAATTGATATCTGGTACAAGAATTACAGAATAAAATTACTTTGAAGGTTGATATATTTCAAATCACAGCAAAAAGGAAAGAACACAAAGAAAACTGGTGTTCTTCATTCAACCAGTTTGAGGATGAGGATGAATATAAAATGGAAGGGAATTCAGAGACTGAATGTCGTATCTACCAAAATATTGATGGTTAGAACAAAAAGATCAATTAACAAGTGCAAGGAACTTCAAACAATTTTGTCTTACTGTGCACACAGAAACCATTTTCTCCTTTACACAAATACATTAATTGTCAAATATCACTACTGCTTTTTTTTTTATTATGGAAAACACATCTAAAAAGTCAAAGGAAATTTAAGGAAAGGACATTCTTAGTGGAAAGACCGAATCCAGCTCTAATATTTTCCCAATAACAAGTATCAGAGCAAGTAAGCGTTCTTGTTTCTTCCTGCTACTCCTGTGACCAAAAATAGAATTTAGAGAGAGTGACACAATCAGAATGACTCCTGTGACCAAAAATAGAATTTAGAGAGAGTGAAACAATCAGAATGTGAATGCCGCAAAAGGTGTCTTACCAAGAAGTCATTTTCCCTTTTCCCCTTTTATTATTACATAAAGTTTACTAATTTTAGGAGTTTTGAGTACATTTCAAGTTGTTCTTTCTGCACCATTCTCCCCAACCCACCGCTGCCTTCACCAGTTTTCTCTTCAACGCTGGAGTGTCACAATCAATGATCAATTGATGCATTTGTCAGAGTATGAATTCCAAAGAACAAATTGGCAATCACTGCACATCTCCCACTACCATGTTTTGTTTTGTTTTAAGACGGCTAAGGCCTTACTATCTGGTGCAAAATCTAGTAGCGAGGATTACAAACTGTGCATTGATTTGAAAAAAATAAAGATTTTAAAAAGAAAAATAAAGCATACAAAAAATTCCAAAAAAAAAAAAAATGGAATCATCTTGCCAAGTCTAATCTAACGAAGAAGATGGGATGCTGTGTTACACATTACAACAAAACATGCCTAGTTTGGAAACTGTTCATCCCAATACAGCATAAACCATGTTAATAACAAAGCTGACTATGAGATGACACAAAAGCAGACAGTTCTGTTTCATTGGTGTTTTGTTCTTTCCTTTTGATCTCTCTCACTCAATCCAAAAGACATGGCCATGCACATTATATGTAAGTTTTTTATACTTCATTTAATATTTTATGTTTAATTTTCCAATTTCAAAAAATCACGAACCAGTGGCGATATACTTCGTTAAAATTAAACAGATGATGGTAGTGGTGTTTTTTTGTTTTTTTTTCTGTTTTCTCTTCTGTGAGGGAGGGGTTGGGGGCCGGTATTAATTCATGTCAAGTAAGGTACTGTGGCTGCAATATAATTTAAACAGCAAAATTTCTGACCCAAAACTGGGCTTTCGACTGTTCACAGTAATCCTTGAGATTGAAAGGAAGAAACATATGAAGACGTTACAGAATAGGACGCTGACCATTTATATACAACCAGACTAAAACATTCAGATAATCATAGTTACATATTGCCATATTTATAGTATTTACAGTAACATAAATCCTAGTGGTAGGTAGAGAGAGCCCAACATAGAATTTCAAAGATTGTTATTCAAACCACAGCCAAACTAATTAAAAGACATTGCCATAAATGATTTTTCATGGGAAAAATTTGAGTATCTCATCTTTCACATATAATGCATCTCTTTAAGTTCTGAACAATAAACTGATCAACATTCACAAGCATCTAAACATGTATCTAACTAAATGTGAATATCTGACATAAATTATATTGACAATTTAGATTTAATCTACACTATATATAAATTCTTTGAATTCCAAGTGAGCATATTTTACTGTTTTTCATTTAAAGAGATAAAATATCTGGTATTCACTCCTCAAATGTTTCAAACAATTGTTAGACATCTTTTGGAATTTCAAGGGGGATATAAAATATATATGTTCAAACTAGCAAATCAGTTGTATAGGACTTTTACCAAATGTTTCTTTTAAGTGGGTTTATCTAAGTGGATTCCACTGGACACTTATCAATACTAAAAGCTTAGCTTTATTGTATGGTTTGCATAAATTCTAAAGAAAATAAATCCTTTTAAAAAACACCATTTTCCCCTCAGTACAATTTTACAATGGGTTATAAAAAAAAACAAAAACATGTTTACCTATTATGGTGAGAATACTTCTAATGCTAAAGATATTCTATAATTTAATCATCTGTTAAAAAACCCAATAAAACCCATGACAACAGGACAAATAGCGCTCCCATAGTTAACATGTTTTTACCATATATTCACACACAGCAATCAAGTTTTATGAACACCAAATAACATTCTACGGACATTTACTCTACGAATTTGTGTGACATCAAACATTCACTTCATCCCTCCAAAAATAAAGAAAATAATTTGGAAAGAAAAAAGGGTGATGCATAGTACAATAAAACAAATCAAACCATGAACATATTAATATAATAATAGAACCATGGTACAAGTCAATATAGAAAAAGAGTGCTTGGTTCCCCTGTGGCCTTCTGACTCGCTCACCTTTACCAACTGATCAGTACGTTGGCTTTTAATGACCTATCTGCTTATTAAACGACTACCTACATCAACGCTTCATATACAAGTACATGCTTGAAGTAAGTGCATGGACTAGATACCTCTCCACATTTGTCATATTAAAGCTTAAGAAAGAAAAACAGAAAAAAAACTCAACATGTATTTTTTTAAAAACTCCCAAATTTTCACATCGAATGTGTATTTTATTTTGATGTTATTTGAGATTTCTTTATTAATTACCAATATGAGAGGAAAAAGAAACAACCAATAAATAATTTCCTGACTTATTTAAATTTTCAATCAAAGCTTTTATACAGAGATTAGAGTAAGCTTTATGAATTTTCTACAACGCTTTATGAAATGACCTCTGATACATTTGAAGCTTGACACAACTCGAGAGTGTGGTGCGTTCTCGACTAGACAGAAATTCAACAACATAATCTAAGAAGGCACAGGGGCAGGCAACTCTTTACAAGGAAATACAAGCCAGAGTTTTAAGGCCCTTTCTTATGAGGGGTTTGTCATTGACTCGGATGCTATGTATTACAAAAAACTTGTTTCCCTGCACAAAAGCATGACGGGAGACAAAGGTGCGTGTACCTAGATCTGCAATGCAGCCAAGGGTCTAGCACAAACGTTGACCTTTATTGGGGTTAAAGGTCACCAAAAAGAGCACCAAATGAAAGCTGCGACGAGCTCCTACACCACGAGTGAGTCCTGCTCCAGGTTGGCCTTGCAATAGGTGCTGCAGCACTCGCTGTTGCCCTCCACGTGGCTACAGATCCTGGGTCTGTCAGACGGCTGGGATGATGACGACGATGATGGAGTGGCAATGTTTGACGAGCTGATCTGCGACTCTTCCTTTCCTTCTGCGACGGCCGGTGAATTTGTTGCTAGGGTTGAATCGGTTGAGTGAGAGGATGATTTCTGAGGGCAGTAAGGAGAGGAAATTTGACGCCGCTTTCGTCTCCTTTCTTTTCTCTGTGCTAACATCATTTGCACTCGCTGCATTTTGTCACGTAGAAGTACGTTCTCAGAGTTTTCTGGTATTGGACAACCTGTAAGAAGAAAACATAAACAAAAGTGTAATTTGAGTCAAATATACTAACAGTGGACTGGAGATTTTGACTTTAGAATCAGCTTGTCTGAAACAAAATTCTCTTTGAACAAGACAAGAAAATGACTGCATAGTAGAGGAAAAAGGAAGACCAAACAGTGCCTAGGAGTCACTTAGCTTATCATACACTGGAAATGGGGGTAGAACCAATCTACACTCGTATGAAACAACTGCAATGCACAGTATACAAAAGTATATCACTCAAGTACTAAATGTCCAAAAGATATTAATCTAAGAATATGATAACAATATTAATAAAACTCTTTCAAACATTTTGCCTTCCAAAGTTCAATAAAAAAAACAACAACACATATAACCACCAACAAAAAAAGCCCCCACAAACAAACCCTTAAGATGAACTAATGTCGCAAATCTCTACCTGTGTTCTCAGTTGTCTTTGGGCTGGGAGGAGGGGTCAGGTTTCCACTCGGGTTCACCACTTGCTGTGGAAGTTGGCTTTTGGCAACGCCTGCGTTTGGATTCTGGCCGACGACGGGGCTGTTCGGAGCGGCCACGAGAAGGTCATTCAGGATGTGGAGGATGGTGTTGACGCTACGGCGTGGCTGGCCATTGGTGTCTTGCAAGGAGGGGTCAAGCGTACCTACAGACAAATGAATGAAGGTGAAGGGGAAATGTGATTTGGTTGCAGACTTGAATTTGAAATAAAAACTAAATCAACATTTATTATTGTTGTTAAAAATGGGCATTTTATTTGGGAATGCCAGTATCTATTTATGATTGAGATTGGAGGCGTTCAATAAAGTGATGACCATCAATTCTACTTCGTTGTTCGAAAATAACTGTGAAGCAGAAAGCTTAGCCTATTGACATATTTTTAAAAGCATTAATGAATAAATATGTAAACATGTGTATGTATTTATCCCTTATAAAAAAGACAGAGAGAAATGTCTAAATGTAAATAAATGAATCAAATAAAAATAAAATGAAAAACTGAAATAACCTGGGCATCAGCCAAAGTGGAGTATCGCTGAGGAGCTTTTCTTACCCAAGGAAAATTCTAGATTATGGCACAGAGGTGCTTGAAGCAGGGACCCCCACTATTTACAGCTCAATGTCTAAATGGCTAGGGTATCAAGATCCGCCCAGCACATTCTTTCTTTTTCTCAATATTTGAAGACATTTCGCTGAGCAACTTTAGATAAAGTATAAGAGTGAAGATGAAGGACGCCAGCAAAGGGCACTCACCTGAAAAGGTTCCACTGTAGATGCCACTGCCCACATGCTTCATAGAGTCGATGACAGCCCCAGGGCTGGGTGGAGGGGAGGGGAGGGAGCTGGAGCTTTGGGGGAGGGTTGATGTGGCGGGCAGTTGGGGCAGGGGGGCCACGGTGGCACCAGACGGTCTTGAACCTGGGTTCAAAGGGGACATCGGCAGGCTGGCGGCCGCTGGTGTTGGTGCTGTCGTTATGGGTGCTGTTGTCGCTGGGGGAAGCGGTGAGGGTATGGGCGTTGTGGTGGCAGTTGATGAGCCGCGGGGCAAGGATGGTACGGTGGCGAGAGGGTTTTGATTGGTGGCTCTTGGCTGTGGAGGGCAATATTGGACAAACTTAAATTGATTTGTCTAAAAAGATTTTATGATTATGTTGAACATCTTGATTTGATCAGTCAAAAAAATTTTTATGGATCACTTTAGTATCTTTCTTAGTTTGCCATTAATGAATTTAAAAGCAAAACAATAAACCCTTACAATTTAAATGAATATAATTAGTAAGATGCAGACATGAAGTTAAAGAGACATAGAAACACAGAGACAGAAATACAAAAGCAGAGGAAAAATTCTGAGACATAGGCAGGGATAGAGACAGACAGAGCTAAAGAGACAGAGACAGAAATACAAAGGCAGGGAGGTGCTGACGGAGACGGAGATAAAGCACTGACAGAGGCAGAGACAAAAGTGCAAACAGAGCCAGACAAACACAGACAAAGACAGACTACAGGGCTGGCTTACCACAGAGGGGATGGGGTTTGGCCGGGCAATTCCGTGAAGCCGATGGATGCGCTGGGACAGGCAGCGAGTGGCCTGGGCCAAAGCGGAAGCGGAGAGGCCGTTCTGAGACAGAAGGGTGGCCGTGGTGGGGGTCATGGGGGTCACCTGGGGCCGGGGCTGTGCGTTGTGGCCTTGACCTTGGAGCTGGAGAGTGGACAGCTGGAGCTGAACAAAAACCATGTGCTCTCCCATCCGTATAGCCAGCATCAACGGGGCTCGGCCCGACAGGAAGTCATTGACCTGAAGGGAGATAAAAATGATGATAATGATGATGATAATAATAATTATAACAATAATAAAAATAATAACAACAACAATAACAATAATAATAATAACAACAATAATAATAATAGCAATAACAGTAGTAATAATAATAATAATAATAATAATAATAATAATAATAATAATAATAATTATAATAATAATAATAATAATAATAATA
>JBCHJU010145626.1:0-10300 GCA_039654505.1 Plocamopherus imperialis | reverse complement strand
GATTGTGGTTAAGGGCATAAACATTCCATTCTGTATGTAGACGCCCGCCCATTTCAAAATACTAAGTGAAAGTAGCGTAGTAGCGATATTTTAAATTCGCTATTCGCTACTGAAAATTAGTAGCGAACTACAAAAAGTAGCGCGCTACTGCGCTACAGTCACAACCCTACTTGTAGATTAGAAACTAGATCTAGATATAGGCCTAGACCTAGACTAATCAAGTCCTAATTCAAGGTCTATTTAAATGGCAAGTTTTTACTTACTAGGCCTACTTACTTTCATAGAGCCATTGTCATGCCAATGCTGTCACATTTACTTGTAATTTTTAAAATGTATGAAGAAAGATTTCTGATCTTGTTTTTTTGTTTTCAACAGTAGTATGAAAGGAAAAAATTATAGCGCAAAGAATATTTACCGGCTCCTGACAGCTCGACAGTTTCTCAACCATGTATTTTGTGAAGTGAACAATAAAACTCATGCGCTTCTCGAGCATGGGGTTCCAGGAACATTTCTTCGACAAAATATCAAAAGAAAATGGTACATTGCATTTGTTTCAGATATGATATGATAAATATTTAAAGTCTTTTACTGTTTTATCATAACTTAAACATGATTGAAATTATTGTAGTCCTCACCAATGTGTCCGGTTGATTGGTAGCAGCCAAAACAGCCACATTGTCGAAACGAACAAGTCGACAAACGCTGATTTTCCAGCTGACCGGGTCAAAAGCAGTATATATGGGCATACTATTGTAAATGTGTTTTATGAGTCATCTCTCTTTTTCGCACAGAGGTCTGCTTCACTATTTGGCACCAGAACATAGTGAAGATCCTCTGTGGGATTTTAATAATTAGTTTTTGTTTTGTTTTGTTGAACTGACAATATCAAGACCTATTCAATCCATTTTATGCATTCTTTTTGGTCTGTGTGGAGTGGTAAAGCATTTTGACACATAGCTGAAATTCTTAACCAGCAACCGGCCACTTTGTGGTCCCTTTTTAAGAGAAAGAAATCTGTTTTGGGCCCAAAACTGCCACTTTGCCAATGGGCACATAACCATAGACTGTATCTTTATTTACTCATTTTAGATATTGTTTTGGGAAAGCACATGATGGTAGAGTCCTTTACTACTTTCCTATAAAATGCGCTTTTTATGATTTTCTCTTACCACTTAATTTTCTTATCTTTGTCTCTATTTCTTCAGGTGGCGTATGATGGTAGAAGAACAGAGTCAATCATTTCCATTGGAGAAAAGTACTTTCAATTTAGAAGACTCTTCTCCTCTGCTCTCAGATCAAAGTGTCAGGTATTGTGCTGTCAAACAAACCTGCTTTGCTTTCAAATGTCTAAACGATGAAGATGAAGTTGCTTTTTTCCCCGAGAAAGTTTTTTTCCCTAGAGAGCAGAGTTTGTCAAGTTGTTTTTATTTTCTTACACAACTTCTTCAACATGTGTTTTTTCTTCTTTTTACAGTGCGAAAAGCAATTTGGGATACAAAGACAAATATATAAATGGTAAGAATTTTATTCTGTCTTAATTTTTACCACATTTCTATTATATTATGATGTAGACAAGGGATTTGAGCTCTGCTTTCACTTGCCCTCTTCTTTAATTTGTTGAGATAAGAGAAGCTATAATAAAAATTATTTTTCATGACATGTAGTGCCATTAAATGAAAATAGCGCAAGATCATTAAGTACAGTTGTTTCCCTTAGTAAGTATCTACCAGACCAGAAGATACGATGATTTTATTGAATGGAAGGTTTATCAGGGTTAGGGTAATTATATACAATAAATTTTATACTCTCTACTGATGGTGAGGAAATGTGTGTGTGTGTGTGTGTGTGTGTGTGTGTGTGTGTGAGTCTTGATACAGAGTAATTTCTTATCTAGCATAGGCGTAAGTCATAACATTTGAAGAATTAGGGTGAGCATACTTATGAGTGTTTATATTCATTGTAAAGGGAAAACAGTGTGATTTGAAAATTTTGTCAATAAAATGGGAACATCAAGTTAGAGGATGCTAAGATAGTACACTCTATAGCAATAGAATGTTTCAGTCATGTAACGGATGCAAAAGAGGTATTTCATACTTATAGTATGTCAATTCTCTTCTGTCTCACAGAAAGCCGACAAATGTATTTGGACGTATTGAAGCTGAATAAAGGCTGCTTACCTTTCTCTATTATTTGTCAAAGACGGAATTTGCAGATTGAAAATAAAAATGATGATGTCAAGAAACAAGAAAGAGATATCTTCCTATGGTTAGCTTAAACTCTTACCTTTTTACCATTTTTTTGCTCCATCTTGCCTGATTTTTATCTGCCCTAAGGATAATAGAGAAAATCATAGATACGCTTCTAAAATCTTATGTGATGCCAAGCTTTTATACAGAGAAAGATAAAATATTAATGGCTGCAAAATACTTTGAAATGATCTTAACTCATGCCAATGAAAGGGAGAGAGTCTGGAAAATGGGGTTCAGCCCACAAAAATGACAAATAATTACAAGTAAGATATAAAACAAAATGACACTTACACAGACAATCACTATCACTTATACAACCAAACCCTGAAAATTGCTAATAATGTAAAACATCTAATTACATACAAGGTGTCATTATAGATAATAAACTACAATGAAGATGAACTCTGAGCTATGTGCAAGAAAGCAAATGACCCACCAGCATTCATAAAACATAGAATCAATGGCTGTGTTTTAATCTTAGTCTTCATTATAGCTGACAAAGTCCGTTGGCTGAGTATTCTTGTCAACGTGCTCAAAGTAATTCTTTCTAGTATCTTGACATTTGTATTGTACATTTAAGTTTCTGCTTGAAATCTTCTGTATCTTTACTGTACCCAATGATATTGGTAGGGAGTTTATTCCACAATCATAATGTATTAAGGAAATGTACAAATACAAATGGCTGTCAACATTTGATGAAGGCAGTGTAAATGTTTGAGCACCAGATCTTATGTGGCTATTTTCCATATACTGAATTCCTCAAGTGGTTATATAGCTTTTTCATTAATTGCTTTGAATAGCATGGTTACTTTATTTCTAGCTCTTTGTTCTTTGAGGGGTCTGCACTGTAATTTTTCCATTAAAATTTTTTTTGTTACCTGATGTATAGTTGTTTGTTACAAATCTGTCTGCATTTTTTTTTCTTTTACTCATCTATTTTGTTTTGACAATGTGAATCTCATGCACATCTTCTACTATATTCTAAGATTGGTTTTACAAAAGTTTTGTAACATTTATCCTTGATATGTTGCGGACAGTCATTTATGTTATGTTTTAGGAATGATTATACCTATATGCTTTCTTACTTAATGCATGGTGTTGATCTTTCCATTGTTTACTGGTTATTTTGAGTTCTTGGCATTTTTCTCCGTGAAATCCCATTTTCCAATCTTTTTCTCCTTGTTGGAGTAGGTTAAAGTCATTTTGGGGTATTTTACTGTCATTAATATTCTTTATAATTCTTTATCGACAAAATGTCAAAGATAAGTGCTAGAAAATATTTGCAAAACCAATTCTAAAATATGGATGTGTTGGGGATTCACATGGTATATTTGTAACCAACAACCATAACTTTAAACCAGGCAACCTAAAATTCCATAGGAAACAATTAACAAAGAACAAGAAATAAAATAATAATTCTTTTCAAAGCAATTAATGGTCAAGCAGTGTAACTTCTGCAAGAATTCACCATGAAAAGTAGTTGCACCAGATCGTAATGTTCCAATATTTTTACATTACCATCTTCAAATGTAAATCGTCTTATATATTCAGATTATGAACAATGCACTTCTAATGAATAAAAAGTACCACAAAGATGCTGAAGATTTGAAATTCAAAACAGACATCAAAATACTAGATGGAATTACTTTTCAGTGTTGACAAGAATTCCCAGTTAAAAAAAACAACTAACAGACCTGCCTCTTCTTTCCACTGACATTAACAGGATATTTTATGAGACTTAAAAAAATCTAGTGGGATTTCTTTTTAAGTTGTTTTGGCTTCATTTTGCTATCTCATATCTGATCTTGCTTTTCTTTTGACTTATCTAAATGGCCTGAGTTATGTTTACTATTACTATGCTATCACTTTTTAAACACTCTCCTCTAGTGGTTTGATAAGGAATGAACTGGTGTCCCAGTGCTACACATCGCCATCTGGTGTCAACAGAGTCTTTGACTTTTGGCTCCAGCAAAGACTATCATGGTGGAAGAAGGTAGGTCTAGGTGTTAAAGAATACAATATGAAAAACATTGAATGAAGAATTTTATGGGGGTGAACCTTATCACATTTTTTAATGGACACAAAAGAAATGATCTTTCTCAAACAGAGTTAGACCTTTATTCTTGCTGCTAAGCTTTTCTCAAGCACAGACAAGATGTTTTAGAGGAGAAGGGGTTTGAAAACAGTACTCGCCGGATTCCTGCATGCCATATTACTGCACACTGCAGCCCGGTTACCGAATTTTTTCTATTAAATAAGTCCCCGAAACTGCACGCCAGGTACACATTACTGCACGCTATTTCTTGCCAAATATGAAAAAGCCCCCCACTAAAACAAAAACAAAAAAAAATGAATAAATAAAAAATAAAATATTAAATTATTCTAAGATCTCAAACTCTAACGCAAAGAATCCACCACTTAAAAACTATGGGAATAACTGCTGACAAGGAAGTGTGTGTGCCGGCATGAGTAAAGAAAGTGTACCTTGTAGAAACGCTGTATGTAACATGCATTATAACCTCAAGTGCACCATCAAATTTCATGTCGGTTATGACGACAGCAGCAGTGATGCGACATTGCACCGATTCAAACTGGTGACGGGGTGGACGGGGCATCGAGGTCACTGTGTCATGCCAAGTCTGCATGCTTCCATTACACTGCACCCACTACATGTATTGTTTCGTTCGCACAGTGGAGTGGGGGTAGGGGCGACGTGTGCAATTTATGATTGGTCGTCAAATAACGAAGGATGGAACCAATTTAAAAGGTTAAAGGTTATGTAAGTGCATGGTTGACTTTGTTTCATACCTCGAGTCTATCAAATAGACTGCATGTACTCTGTTTTTATCGTTTCTGTTGAATCTGTATACGGGGGTTGGATTGCTTCCCCTGAACACTGGATTCCTGCAACATCGCATTCCTGCACGCTTTTTTAGTTACTCCCGTAAGCATGCGGGAATTCGGCAAGTATTGTACTATGTATTACATTGAATAGTATGCTAGTTTATTGGTATTGACATAATAATATATTCATTATCCATGTGCTTGTTGACCATATTTTCCATTACATCAGTTCAAATCATTTAAATATTATGTAAAGATTCATTATCAGTAGGCTATATGTATTGAAAAATATAAAACACCTTTTCATTCAAAGCTATTTGATGATAAAATGTGTCTTGCAGTCAAAATATTAAAAGTGTTTAATGTAATTACCTCTCACCTTTTCCCCAGTATGCCAGAAATCCATCCAAATTCAGTGTTTCCAGTTGTGCAGAAAGACTAGACAGCAATGACAGTTCAGGTATCAGCAACGGCAATGGTCAAGTCATGTCCATTAATTATGAGTTTCCTTGGGGCTCAGACATAGTGGAAGTTGTACATAATCATGGTGATGCTCTCTTTAAAGGTTTGATAGAGACTGAGGAAAAATTGTTTTGGGTGAGTCTTTTCTTAAACAGTACTTTGATTATTATATGCATGTACTTTCTTATACTATCCATACAAATATATATACATATACATATATAGATATATATATGTATTTATATTATGTTTATTATATAAATATATGCACTCTTATATAAAATTGGATATTTATTTTATATAGATCCTGTCACTTATTTCAAAGCTGTGTGCTAAAAATATTGAAATAGCCACCACTGTTTGTGTTCATGTAAGCGAACAATCAAGAAAAACCTATCAGTACAAGAAAGAGAAAAGTAAATAATGCCACAGGACTTAATACCTTTAAAAGGAATGAAATTAAGAGAAATTCTAACAGTAGAATTTTCCTCCTGCCTGATTAACTCAATAAATCTTTTCACTGCATGATGTTAACATGATTTTTAACTTCATATCTATGTTTGAGTGACAGTGAATAAATTATCATTATTGAAAAATATTGTTCTGCAGGCTAAAACCACTGGAGGGAAAAAATGCATGCCCCACTGTATTCAATGCACGATGAACATTGAAATGGCAGAAACCACTTTTCTCATTGATGCCTACCATGAAAGGGCAACTACTTCTCAGAAAGTAAAACCAGTCAAAGTAACGCCAGTGAGAATTATTTTGCCTTTAATTCATGTTATTCTCGGGGGCGGGAGGTCCTTCTTTTCCTTTTATTGTGTCGTGTTACCAGGTATTTTTTCATTGTTTTTATTCAGTTTTTTTACTTTGCTCTTTTTATTATTATGTTGTTGTTTTTTTCATTTTTTGCTTTTGAAACGATGACAGATCTATTTTTTCCTGCCAAGATCTAAAGCTCTGCTACTTCTTGCCTTAGAAGACTCTAGAAGATTCTTACCTATCAAATACTCTTACCCAATTCACCACTGACTTCATGTCCACTAAAAGCATTGATGCCTTTTGCTGAATGATGGGAGATAACAGCAATAATTCAACTGAATCATTAAAAGTGAAAATCATCATAGACCAACTATCGCAGAAATCATGTTTCTAACTTTTCATGCAAAAAAAAAAAAAGAAAAAAGGAATGATTTCTTCTCTACTGAGGAATTTCTAAAACGGTGCTTTGGGATAAATCGTTGTGCAGCATGACAAAAATCAGATTATGTTAGTTGAAATGTTGAGCATGTGGTGTTGGAAAATTTTTAATCTGCGTCAGATAGAATATTTTTATATAAAATGTTTATATATGACCAGTCAAATATTAGATTGCCGACTATAGGTGTCTAGCAACTCAAAGGACTTGGTTTTTTATGTTTGCAGTGAACCTCCTTAAAGTTTCTTCCATTTTTTTCTTTTTTTAAGGTTCTCCAATTGCACCCCCAGTTATCTCCCTTCCAGTTGGCTCTCTATGTGTCTTCTGATACTGGAGCCACTAATACCAATAATGAATTGCTTCATCTTTGCACCAAACTTGAGCATGATATGAAAAAGGCTGGTCTTTCTGTTTTGGATGCATCAAGACATGGAGCAACGCAAGAGGCCCATTTTAAGAGGTAACAACACCTGGCAACATTCAATTTCTGGAAAAGTAAAAGAAGGCAAAAATCTCCAGTCAAGAAGGCAATATTAACTTTGTCTTTGTTAAAACTAAGAGTTCACTATTTTATTTCATTTTTTAATAGAAGAGAGGACAATGAAATGCTAAGTCTTTAATGAATGTGATCTTATGCAAATATGCCCTATCTTCAAATGGCTTATTTTAGATTCAAGGTTTAAAAGTAAAGCCTTGTAATGCGCTTTGAGCACATTAAGTGGATATTGTGCTTTACAAAAGCACACCTTTAAAAAGAAAATGACTTCAATAACAGCAATGTCAATGCCCACGCTAAATTCATTTGAAAAACAGCTACCCCCCTAATTGAAACTTTCCCATGCAGATGAGAGTGGACTTTTAGAAAATCCATGCATTTAAAGAAATTAAGTGTCAGAATCTTCATTGGACATAAATCGGTCAAGGCAGATGTAGATACTTAGTGTTTCTATATACTGCAGTGAAAGCCTCATCCATGCCTACCAGATGGATAAGGAAACTCATTTTCTCTTCATCATCTGAGATTTGGTTCTGTGTACATCTGTATATCTTGGTTCTGTATTAGTGTCATTTACAGATGATTGTACATTTATTGCTCATTGGCCATTAGAACGTGCAAACATTCTTTGCCGTGTTACAGTACTGTTGCATATAGATGAACACATTAAAAAACTTTCATATGAACTTTGACCAATCAATCAACAGGACCAAGTTTGTCCCATATGCATGACTCGTCGTGGTACAAGGAGTCTCTATTACAATCTGTCAGCCTCTGCATAAAACCCTCACATGCTGACACCTTTTTTTTACATAGACTTGTCGTTCCTTATGGTTTGAATGGTCGTCAAAATATTTGTTTTTGTAACCATATATTTACAGACCAAGATGTATTCCTTATCCTCGTATTCCTTTTCCTCACAGATCCCTCATCCCAAAACCAATGTCCCAACCAAAAGCAACTTTTTCTTCGTTTCAGACCTTTCCTTGTGTCATGAATTCCTCGTCCTAACATCTCTCTCTTAGCACTAAATGACAAGGTATAAACAAAAACTGTAACACATTTTTTTATCTTCTTTTTCAGAAATGATCAGCTTGGTATACCATACACTTTGATTGTGAATGAGAAAACATTACTTGATGGCAGCATCACTATTCGTTGTAGAGACACAGAAATAATGGTAGGCTCTATACATACGAAGAAATTATAAGAATTTTAATTAAAAACATTTAATGACTTTGACAGAGATATGTTTATGAAACAGAAGGGTCTTTTTTCCATATTTTTTGGAAATATGACTTTTTTTCTGAGTTTTATATTCATTCAGTCTGAAGATGATGATGATAAAAATAATAATGATGATACTACTACTACTACTACTACTACTACTACTACTACTACTACTACTACTACTACTACTACTACTACAAACACTACCACAACTACTACTATTATTACTACTACTTCTACTACATATCAATCACATATAATTTAGACTTTATTTCATTTGTTATACATCTAATATCATTTCTATACTTTCATTAAACGTTTTAATTACCTGACTAGAGATTGAACTGCCGTCAGTGGGATTAAAACCCATTTTAATTGAATTTGAAAAGCTTGTGATTTGTAAAGTGATAATATTACCTGACAGATCAATGGGAATTCCTGATAGCAATCCATTCAGCCAATCAGCTACCGGCGATGCAAGGCCAAACATGATTGCTCGCATTCCTGATGAACAATGAAAAAAAAAAGAGAGATCTAAGAAAATGTGTTCAAGTGTTATTTACAGACAATCGTGTCCAATGAAGCTAAAAATCTAGGGTGTCAGGTATAAAAACATAAATTATTCTTTAATCTAAAACGTGTGCTGTGTGTTTAGCATTAACGTTCTACAGCTGTATATATCTCTAATATATATATATATATATATATATATATATAATGACATATTGTGTTTACCTTTTTGTACCTCTTCTTAAAGATTTGGTAATTTCTGATGAGCTAGAACCGTGCTTTCTGTTCTTAGTATTTCACGTAGACCATGTTCTTTAATCCTGTCGTTGATTGGTGTTACTTTTCAGCGGTTATATAGATCTACCTTGCCGATTGTCTCTGGCCAATGGGTGCCGGTGATATTTATTTTTAGATGTCTCCTATCCATTGTCTAGAGACTTTTAAGGTAATCTAATGGTAAAAATTATTATGTAAAAAATCTCCCTTCTAAGCGGTGCCTACTGACCAAATAAGATGGGCAGTCTCTTCTTGTTGGCAACATTGTCGTCGACATAGACAGTGGCCAGGGCACCATGATTAAAGACTCCCAGCATGCCGTTAATAGCGTTGACCGCCAGTAGGACATTGTAGGCTGTCGTGTCGGGGTCCTGGCGACAAGATTAAGCACATTAACAATCGCCTTTGCTTCCTCCTGCCCACTGCACCAACAATTCAAAACAGATTATATACAAATACATACCAACTAGGTCAGATCTGCAATGAATTAAGTTATCATTATAAATTGAGAACGATTACAAACACAGACGGAAAAATTGCCAATAGAACAATTAGAAAGACAAATTTGGATTCACTGAGACTTGAACCTGGACAGTGGCACCTAATCGCATCGCCTAGGAGTAGAAGAGCGGTATTTCCGACAAAGCCAATACCCTCCTTAAGATCTAGGTCTTCATGTCCTATGCGCTTCAATAGTGGAACGTCATCCGAGATGGTCATTTTTATTTTTCTCCTTTCTTCAGGGTGTCTTATACAATGTGTCATAATTATATAATAGTCTTTAACATAGAGACGAATCTGGGATAAAGAAGACACATACTGGGGTTGAATGGTCTCTTTCATGATGAGTAGTAGAATTTAGCGCGTCAGGAATACACAGCTTGTCTTTGGTATTTGATGTCAGGTTAGATCTGGCGGAAGGAAAGACAAGCATTGGTTCAACGATACGATAGATAAAGAGAGAGAGAGAGAGAGAGAGAGAGAGAGAGAGAGAGAGAGAGAGAGAGAGAGACAGAGAGAGACAGAGAGAGA
>JBCHJU010145515.1:0-10300 GCA_039654505.1 Plocamopherus imperialis | reverse complement strand
TCATTGTTTCAGTTTCTATAGGTCTATCGTTGATTACCGTGTATTGTAATCTTGCAATATCGATTTCACTTGCTCTAAGTAATATTTAGCAGAGTGAAAAGGCTATATGATAGCGATGACGATATCGTGGATCGTGTCAATTAATGTTAAAAATCTGAACTTCTTGAAAAAAGAAAATTCTGACCATCGGGCTTTAAAAAATGGGGATTCCGGGTCCCTCAAGTCAACCGGAACAAAAAAGCGGAACCAAACCGGTCAAAATCGGTACACGGAATCTCGACGAATTTTCGGGAAAAAGCGGAATGATTCCGCCTAAATCGGAATGGGTGGCATCTCTGCATTTCCACATACCTGTAGTCAGGACAGTGCTGGCCTGTGCCAGCTCGGCATACACGGAGTAGTTGGGGAGGAGCTGTGTAACAGCCATCTCATCCGCCCCACAACGTATGTCAGCCTCTTCGCACAGCAGCCGGAAACAGGACATCGAGGTTAGGACAGCGTCGATATCAATGCTCCACAAGTAGACAAAGAACACAATCTGTTGTCATAAACAGAACGGTACAAAGGTTACAAAATAATAAAGAGGAAGACAGATAATTGGACTAGATGATTAAAAAGCTTTACAGTGAATAAACTTTTTCTAGAAGCTTTCTTGAAGAAAAAATATGACAGTGAAATCAAAACTTATAGGTACACAAGTAGCACATAAAAGACACAGAAGCAAGCATGACACTGATTCTGTTGTTTTAAAGACCAGACAAGGCATAAATATATTTTGAGCATTTCTTATATATGATACTTCTAAAAAAAAAAAAAAGGTTTAAACCAAAATCAGAATGCATTTCCAGACAGCTTGGTCATATTTAAAGGAATTTCAAATAAAAACTTCAAAGAAATCTTGATCTTAACATTAAATTCATCTACTATTGAAGGACTTTGAGGAAAATCTTCTAAATAGAAAAAGAGGACATTATCAAGAAATAAGGACAATACCTCTAATTTGATATGGGCCTGACGGCATATTGGAATGTTGCTTCCTATATTTGCATTCGCATTGTGCTTCTGCAAAAACCGATTACGATAAACCAAAATTTCTCGTAGCCACTTGAAAATTTCTGTGTAGTTCACAATCTGGTGCTGAATCAGACGCTGGGAGATGTAAAACAACACCTGCGAGCTGAACAAAGCAGGAAAAAAAAGCAAAAATTTAACAAAATCCGTTGGCTTGTACAGATGCTTTCCAAAGTGAATTTCAAAGAAAAAAAAAACAAATCCTTTTCCTCAAGTTCAAGTAGCTGGTTATTAATATTTTATGCAGATTCTTTCCAAAGTGAAAAGATTTAAAAAAAAAAATAATAATAAAAAAATAAATAAATAAAAAGAAAGAAAGAAAGAAAGAAAGAAAGAAAGAAAGAAAGAAAGAAAGGTCTAAAATTATTCTTAGAATTTAAAAGAAAAAAAAACAACAAATCCTTTTCCTCAAGTTCAAGTAGCTGGTTATTAATATATTAAGCTGTTGCCTTTTATATATTGATACAAACCTCACTCAACATGAAATAGAAAGAAATTTAGTTATGATGCAGGGAGAAAGTTGTTGGCTGGTAAAATATTGTGTTACATGCCAAAAATGCAATTGTCACCCCATTGAAACTCATACTGTACCTTTCGACCAGTCATCTTGGTCAAACCCGTTAGTCCTCAATTCCTAAACTTAAAAAAAAAATATCGACAAAATAAAAAAACTAACCAAAAACCAATCCCCACCCTATCAACTTAAACTATAACGGCTCCTCTTTTGAGAACCTAAACACTCAAATAAAAGTAAATTGTGATGCGATGCATTACCTAATATCCCAAAATGTATTGATAGGGGCCTCTGGATTCCAAAGTTCAATGTTTTCTGGCTGATGTAAACACAGAAGAGCCTGTCGAAGAACATAATTCATGTGATGAAAACGAATCGTCTTTTTTTTCTTTCGTAAAACTATCAGCCAACAGCATTTTTATTCTTTCATGAAAGAATCAGACACCAGCAGTAGATATTCTTTGAACAAATAATCATCCCTCTGCTATCTTTCTTCTTTCATAAAACAATCAGTCCTCGGCTATCTTTCTTCATTCACAAAACAATCAGTCATCTCCTATGTTTCTTCATGCATAAAACAATCAGTTATTTGCTATCTTTCTTCTTTCATAAAACAATCAGCAACAATCAATTTTTATTCTTCCATAACACAAATGTGTATAAAAAAAAAAGCCATGATCCTTTAAATTTTAGGAAATAACTTCTTACAGAATAAAAGACGAACTTTAATTTTCTTGTGACAAAATCATTAATTACCAAAACCTCTTTGAAAAGAACCCAATAAACAACAAAACCCCTTAGAATAAACAGATGATTTTGATTAAGTATTATTCAAACATTAATTTTAGACAATCAGGTCCCAAGGAATGCTTTTCAAATCCAACGATATGCCTACAATTTCTCTTTTAACACCCAAAATTTTGTAGCAAACAACTCTAGATGTCCGGGTGCTGACATGAGCTACTTATTCAGTGTGAAGATTGACTGATTGACTAGTTGATTGAATGGTAATCACATTTTCCTTCAATAGCCTTGATCTCTGGCTTCTCAGAGAAAACAGAAGAAATTTGGTAAGGAGACATAAAAAAAATGAGGATGTGGCCTACCCAGCTGAACTCTCAAACTCAAAGTCCCATGTCTTGTGTATTCTAGTTTTTTATGTGTGACATCACTTGTTTACTTCCTTTAGTTTTACTCCAATAGAAGAATAAAAATGTCATCTTAAAATCATTCACTTAAGCTTCTATCTAAATCAAGATCGGTCTTATCTACTTGTCCCTCTTGTTCTACAAGGATGATGATAAACACACTTGAAAAGCAAACTTAGCAAGAGGCTGCACTGACATTCTATCCTCTATCATCATCATCAAGTCATCTCAAGCTCAAGTTAACTAAGGATGACAGGAGTAAGGATGAAAGCTGACTGAATGCAACAAATGGAAAACCACTCCAAATAACGCTCCCTACAGCAAACTCATATAGGAGAGCTGACTGGCATACCGATGGGGCAGACAATGGCGTCACACATAGCTTACCTCCATGGCTTTTTGAGCTACGTCAGGCATCCACTGTTGGTGTACCAAGGAGACAAGGCTGGTGATCAGCTCCAATGTACTGTGTTGGATTTCATGGCCTTGCTTGCCTTGGTTCTTTGTAAAGCAAAGGAGTTCATTGTTATTGTAATTAATATTAGTAACATCATTATGTAAAATAGTCAGGTAATAGAAACAATCACATAAAAAACAACAACCCATCATTATTTCATTTTAAAAAATCAAGCAATCCCTATAATCATATGAAAAAGCATCACCATTTCATAAAATAATCAAGCAATACTAAACAGTTATAAGGAAAGAGGAAAAAACAAACTTTATCCAAGGGAACCTATAACGTACATGTAACATGAGATGAGGATCAGCATGGATAAGCTTGACAAGCCAGAGTAAAATGTATCGATGTGAAGCCATTCCCTCGTCAGTTTTGTTCAGCTTGATTGTCAACTTGCCTTGAGGCTGGGCAGGGAGGGAAGAAAAAGTTGAAAAATAAACAAACGGAATAGCAAATCTGCCAAAAGTCCTTAAATATCTCATTCATTTTACTGTGAAAAACTTATTGACGAAATAAGCATTCATCAATTGATAAATTAATTACTGCTGAGATGGATATTAATGAACAAGAGTTAAGGCGCTAGGAATAGTGTGATAGTAAGGATATGATGGAAAACAGAATGGCAACTAAAGTAGGCCTCACATGTGCTTACCTTGGGACAGTTACTAAACCCTTGAGTAACCTTGTTAACTATCTCATTAAACATGTTTCGCAGCTCTCCAGCTTTGTTGTAGATCAAGCTGATGGAAGGCCACCATACTAGGCGCGGCTGGGAATTTCAAGAACAATTTTTTTTAATAGGGTTGGGGGTGTGTGGGGCAAGTATACACAAGGCTAGTTGGTACCAATGGGAGGGAAAAAAAGACGTTAAGATGTCGATATCTTAAAATGTTGTTATAAGGAACAAGTTCTGATAGGAGACAATTTGTTTTTTTTGTTTTTTTTTTTTTTTGCTTTTTTCCTTTCAACTTTTAGAAACTATATCAAATGAGTATAAAACAGGATGGTGACCAGAATCTGGAAAGCCCTAACTGCAAATTACATGTACGTCTCTAATATGCGTTACAAAAAACATTAAAAATTTAAGATAACATCAATATCAGAAATTGTTTCCACCTTTCTAATGTTATTAATAGTTTTTAATACACCATCAAATAAAATTCTACAGTGTCTGGATACACAATGAAATCCCCTTGAAACGGCAACTTTGTCAATACAGTTCCCTGACATGAAACTAAGATTCTACTAACCTAACCTGATTCTCCTGAAAGGAAAGGTTACAATGAAGATTACCTCCTTCTATACTTTACATTTCCTAAATAATCATCAAAGTAAAAGGGCTACTTCTTGTTGAACCATAACACCTACCTGTGTGATGATTCTATGAAGGGCATTGACTAGAACAAAATGGAACATGGACTGGGACTGGGGGTTGAGACACACTTTGAGCACATCGTTATTGTGGGGGGTGATACGAAAACAGCTGACAAAACAATCAATGTACAGATCTAGCTCCTGGTAGCCTCCTACAGACACGCCTTTCAATATTGGCTTGCTGTTGGTAAAGAGGTAAGCCTGCAAGAACACAAGGAGAAAGGAATGAATGGCAGTCACAAAGTTGATGAAAATGAAAAAAAAGTATCACATTTAAAAACACTACTTAAAATAATTAGTAAATAAAATTATATGTACAAAATCGTATTGCCCTTAATAAAGAGGCAGGCAGCCAAAAACATAAAAAACTGCAATTAATACAGGTAGTTTGGAAAAAGTAATTGCACACACATCATACACACGCACACACATCAGAATACACTAATATACATCACAGGCACACCCATACACTCAAAAGATTTTAGCAAAAATCATATTTTGGGGTTATTAATAATTGAGAGCACAAGGTGAAGACAATACAAAAGACGAGCAAAGATCATACTTTGGGGTCAATAATAACTGATTGCACAAAGATGAAGAGAACACAAAAGATTGGAGATTAGGTCTTAATTTTACATCATTAATAACTGAGAGCACAAGAGTGATTAGGTTAAAATTTTACATCATTAATAACTGAGAGCACAAGAGTGAAAACAACAAAAATTATTTGAACAAAGATCATACTTTGAGGTCATTAATAACTGATTGCACTAAGGTGAAGACAACGTTGAGGCGGTCATTGATGGGGATGTAAGAGGAAGCCTTGCACAGCCTGACACAGGTGACGGCCGCCCCTTCCATGAACTGCTTGTTGCTGTTGGTATGGTTGGAAATGTTCTTTTTCACCTCATCTATGAAGGATTTCTGGAAGCCAAAAGTGGGGGGATAAGAGTACAAGCTCCAACAATTTTATTTTAGAAAAGAAAAAGAAGAAAAAAAACTTCTAACATTCAACAGATAAATCCACCAGCGACAGCAATGCAATACAATAGATTACGTTAAACATTTTCTTTTATCAAACTTTACTCTCTCTCTCTCCCTCTATATCTACTTGCATAAAATAAAAAGCAACGAAAAAACAAAACAAAAGAAAAAGAAAAACACAAATGTAGATATTCCTGTGATGCTTTCAGAAAATAATGGAAAAGGAGGAAAATTTTGCAGGTCTCGGGCAAACTGCTTTCTGTGATTTACATAATGTTAGTCAAACACAGCTGAGAAAGAAAAAAACAAACAAAAAAAAAACAAAACCCAAAAAAGTGCAGAGCAAAACAAAAGAACCCAGAGAAAAACAAGAACTCAGAATGTCAATTATCTCTCAGAAGCGATATGTATTTTCAACATTCTATGATGGAAAAAGGTTTATTTGGTGCTATTGATTTTGAAAGGAGATTTTGTCAAGTATCTTGGATCCTGTATGAGTGAAAACTCCCTGTGCAAAGTCGCTCTTCAAGACAAGAATGGACAAGAGCTTCCTTTCTGTTTTGAGAGAACATGTTGAGGTGGCTGGCATTTTTGTCAAGTATTCATATAAAAGTGTCAGTTATTTTTACCTTTTTCAAATATTGTTGTGAACAAGGCGCTCCAGTTTCAGCATTATTGATTTCCTCAAGGATTTTCTGGTGTTTTAGGGAAAAAAAAAACAAACAACAAAAACAAACAAAAAACAATACAAAGTTATGTTGCAAAAACATTGTCAACAAAGTTCTAGGAAATAGGTCTTTATGTCTAGATGACATCCATCTCCTAGATCTGAATGTAGTTTTGTAAATTTTAAAATGCTGACATAACCAACTACAAACTTTAAAAAAAGATAATTTTTTTTGTTTTTGATTTTGTTTTGTTGTTGTTGTTGTTTTTTGAGTACTCACAAGATTTCTTGGGATTTCTTATAAATTATTACTATTTTATACATTCAACAATATGTTATTGATATCAATTATCACTATCAACATGGTCAAATTTCTCACAGGGCATAAAACCAACAGCATCATCTGCAGAGGCCAGATTTGGACACGCCTCCTTGAGCCTTCAGTGAACACATTGAGATGGTCAAATAATTTATCACAGCACTCTGCAAATGGAGGGAAAAATAAAGTCATGACATACAAGGAACCGTGAAAAAAAGTTAGATGCCATGAGTGAGTTAAAGAAATAGAAACTGCTTTAGCAGAACAATCATTGAACAAATAGACGCTTGGAAAGAGACCCAAAGGATGGCAAAGTGTGATAAGGATGGATATGATACAAAACGTGGTTGGGGTGTTTAGAACAGCACCACTCCTAAAAATGGCACAGGTGGACAGTTCTCATCCAGAAAGACCAAGAGTTGCTTAGAATAACACTAAAAATACCCAAGTTGCGAGAACTATTTGTACTTCTGGAGGAGAAGATCACTGACAATGTTGTGGTCAAAAGCAGCAGAGAAAGGGGAGAGGGAGATCATTCAAAACAGGAAAAATATAGCTGCTCAGGATGTAATGATGATAAAGCAATGCTGTAAACTAGTATAATACAGTATTGATTTATAAGAAGCTATACTTTAATCTTAACATCTTAATGATTTGTAAAAATATTGTTTCATTACATTTTTTATTTTTATGTCAAAGCTATACCTTGCAAATCATAGTTAGGTCTTTTGTGTAATTCTGTAAATTCATGCGGATAATTATCCATCCAATTCCAAATGGCCTGCGGAAAAAAGGAATAGATTGATACGGTATGAAATACAGAAAAAAAACATTGAGAAAAACTTCAAAACTATAATGTATTAAATGTTTTCAGTATTTCATCTACACAACCATTATATAATCCGACTGATTGGAGTTACATTGCCCCATACTTCCTTAAAATTCCCAGAGACTTCCTATAAATCTAATTATAGGCACTGACTACTGAATTATGACAAAATCTTAGTGAGATCCTTCAGCAATTATTATTAGAGCGCAAGTGTTTTGACGTAACAAAAAGCAATCTGGATTAATTAAGAAGCTTTCCAATGAAAATGGTGTTAAGACCATCAAGCAAAGCCAGTCCCAAAACACAGTTCCAGCGACGCACCTTTTCCAAATTCTGTCCTAGGGTGATAATGACAGGCCTCGCCTTCAGCATCTTGAACTTGGACACAACTTCTATCAAAAGACAAACATAACCATCATCTTCACCTTTTCAAAGATGTGAAATTAAGTCTAAAAGCAAATCATCTCATGTATAAAAAAAATATCACCTGTATTCCATGTTTGTTAAAGAAAAGAAATTTTTTCGCCTTACATCTGGAACAGTACTTAACTGGCATTAGGGCTCATTACAATCTAGGGGCCTTTCTTATACATCAAAGAAGACAAAAACTATTGAAACACAACATTCATGTTGACCAAAATACTCAGTTTCAGTGATTTGTCAAACCTTAACAAAAATGAAGAAAAGAAAGGAATGAGAAAGAGGAATAAGAGAAGAAAACAAAGCCAATGGCTACAAAAGAAAAGCAAAAGAAGAGTCACCATTCAGGAGCTTTGTGAGCCGGGCCAGATCCATATTCATGTGCTGAATTAATTCTAAATCTGAAAAGTCTGGAGATGAGTCCTCTACTTGAGCTAATGCTACCAGCCTGTGGAAGGGAGATAAAAAAGTAAGCAAAAATAAACTTTAAAATGTTGCATATAAACTTTTGAAATTGATCTTGACATCTTAAGAAAAATAAAAAAATGTTAAGATAGACCCCAGTTATTATGGTAGGGTTCATGAAGATTAGGCATTAGTAGTTGGGTTTTATTCTTGATCTATTATTAGACATTTTCTATCCGGTTCCTATTGGGGTGCATATAGTAGCAGAACTGCCTTTTACCCCAATTTAATTGGGCCTGTTGTGATAAGTTGTTTTTTTTTATTTAACACTTGGTGTGAGAGCGAATAAATGAATACCACTCACATGCTACTCACGACAATAACATAGGAAGAGGCAGGTCTGTTGTAGGGTTGTTGTTGTTTTTTTTTACTTAATTTTCAGAAAGAAAATGAGGATTAAGAACCATCTTTGCTTGCTGATATCTACAACTATTTCAGGTTTACCACTCCATGACCTCCATCAGTTCTCGCTTGGTCAACATCAATTACAGGTGTTTGATAGTGGGTACTGTGTTAAAACAATATTTCAACCTTTCTTGTGATTTTCAAATCACCAAATACACAAAATTTTGCACCTAGTGCTAACTTGTCAAATCAGATTACAGTAGCCGCCGGTTAAGTGCACGCCCCACAAGTGCACACTTCGGCCAAGTGCACGCATTCCTGCTCTGACCGAATTTTCCCTATATAAAACTCTATCATTAAGTGCACGGTTCCTCTGCCTCACTTCGGCTAAGTGCACGCTGGCATTTCTTCAGAAGAAGGGTAATGATAGTAAATAATCGGCCTTTTAAAGACATTGCACGCCTTTCATGACACGAGAGACCGAGCACTGGCCGTGCGATTCCATACCGGTGCGAATGTGATCAAAGCCGATGTAATAAAAGGGACGCAAACCACGTTTCACACCAAAACGCCACAAAAACCAAGACTCCCTTCACCCGGCTAGTTTTCCCGACGGCCATTCACATAATCGTCTGGCAACAACGTGAGGCCCAGGTAGGTAGCGTAGATCTAGAGCCCAGATGGCCCTCATTAATTCATTTACGTAATCATTTCAGAGTGATGCGGTCATAAAGTGAAACTGAAGAGGGAATAGAACCCCACCCCCAACCGCTTTCCTCTCCCTCCGTCTTTAATTGGTTGGTCAGCTTTGTTTGATTGACTTCAAGCATGACGTGAGAGACTTGGCGGGGCCAGCACGGTATAGCAGTGTCATCATTCGTTTGTAAAAATCATGGGGCGTTACTGTAATAACTCAACCACCCCCCCCCCCCCCACACATACACACACACACACACCTGCAAACCAAGACACAAGCACGCCAAAAGAGCTGACATGCAATTATGGAATGAAAAGAATGGACTGACATTGGAAGGAGGGAGGCAGGTGGGGGGGGGGGGGAAGAGGTCGACGACACACGTGAACAATTACAAGAACAAAAAATATATATAATATGGAACGTAGAAAGAAGTAAGCCCCTGTAAAAAGTGCAGGTACAGGAAAGCAGCAAGTAGTTTTGGCGCTACATCTAGATCTATGTATACAAGGCATGAATCTAAGCTTAAATCTCCATAATATTAAAGTCTTTCCTTTATAAAAAGAATCGGCATTATCATATTTATAAAAACATACAAATAATAATAATAAAAAAATAATAATGCAAATAAAAAAAAATAATAATAATTTAATCTCACGCCACTTTTTCGGTTCTATTTTAATTTCTTACTACTTAATTACATTCACGCATTCCAAAGGATAATGCAAAGGTTAAAAAAGCTCAGGATTTCAACCTCCTGGGGACGACAGCGGCGGTGTCATGCGTACCTGTATGCGGTGATTGACGGCAGCGGCGGTGGGGGTGCAGTGGGGGAGGGGGGGAAGGGGTGTGTGTGGGTGGCAAATGTGGGAATAGGAAGGAGTAGGGATTGAGGATAGAAAGGTGGTATGGGGGCGGTGAGCGGAGAAGAGCGAGAGAGGGAGAGGGAGAGGGAGAGAGAGAGAGAGAGAGAGAGAGAGAGAGAGAGAGAGAGAGAGAGAGAGAGAGAG
>JBCHJU010145404.1:0-10302 GCA_039654505.1 Plocamopherus imperialis | reverse complement strand
TCATAAGAATGCAAGGTAATCTGTATAATTCATCATCATTATGTTAACTGTTTATTCGTTCAGAAGTGGGGCCTGTGATTGTCTCACAGAAACACTCCTGTCCATTGGCAGTCTCCCACCATCTGTTGTTAATGTGTGCAAGTTTTCTCTTACATCGGATTTCCTCTGCCTTCTTAGCCTTTATGCCATTCTTCCTCCATCTACTTTCCCTTTCAATACTGTTCTTGTCAGCGATTTGTGCTTCTTGAGCTGTCCAAAGAGCTTCGGCCTTTGTTTTTTTATGAAATTCTCTAATGCCTCCTCCTCCTCCACCATCAGTTCTTCTTGGATGGACGGATTTGTTTTATGTCAGCCCATGACATTCTCACTATTCATTGTAAACAGTTGACTTCAAAAGCATTAACTAACTTAGAGCAGTTACAGGCAGTTAACCTTTATACAATAGTCCTAAAATTTCTAAATATGAAAATATGTAAGCTGTCAGATGGTTCAAGTTATAGAGTGATGGATGCTCAATCGTCTTCTGTGCTTTGTTAAGCTTTTTTTCCTGTCCATTAGCAAAGAAAAAGCCTTCAACCCACCAAATAATCAGTAAGTAAGGGAGAAAGAGAAAGAGAAAAAAAAGGGGGAACAAGAAAAGTTGGGACCTGGCGGTCATCTTCTCTGAATTGATCCATCAATCAGTGTTTTTGATGTTCTCGCCGCTTAAAACAAAATAGGTGTCAGTTGATGGGTTAATTTTTTTTTTATCATGTCTCATCCGATATGAAATTAAATTTTTATGAGTGGACCGTTTTCTTATTTGTTTCAC
This sequence comes from Plocamopherus imperialis, assembly GCA_039654505.1. Classification (NCBI taxonomy): domain Eukaryota; kingdom Metazoa; phylum Mollusca; class Gastropoda; order Nudibranchia; family Polyceridae; genus Plocamopherus; species Plocamopherus imperialis. Next base: position 9,491 of record JBCHJU010145404.1, on the reverse strand, counting down.
CTGTCAATGAATGTCAGATGCATTCCTGAAAACTTAATGTATATAACTTAATATAAGTATTTGTGCAATCACTCGAAAGCAATTTCATAATGCCTAAAATTGTAACTTTTCTGCTGTGTATTTTTGTTATCACTTTTGATATAATGAATGGAATTGGTACCACCATTTGCTTTAAAGTTCTCTCAGATGCTTTTATTCTAAATTGCACTGTATATTTTTGTCCATTTCCACTCAAATACAGGCAAGTTGCACATTTTATTTTTATTGAAATGTTTTATACTCATGTGTCATACATTCTGTCATTGATACAATGTACGACAAGAAGGCATGAATACGCACTGTTGATTCAATACCAGTTCATGAAGCACATGTTTAAGGTGTGTGTTGTCTGGTCTATTTTTAAGTGTAGTACCCTAAAAGGGAGAAAGAAAAGCATCAGACATAATCTATCTAAAAGGTTCTAACAAAGAAAATGAATCATTGAAATGTAATTAATTTAAGTTTGACTACCTTTCAGTAAAAAAGCATAGGACTAAGTCAAACTAATGCAGATATGCATTCATACACACTCACACACACACATACACCCACACAGACACACATTTCCAGTAAGTCAATTAAGAGCCCCCACAAGGACGGATCAAAATTTTTTTATTTTTTTATTTTGAGCAAATGATTTTACTTACATGATTTAATTTGGCTAGTCAGGCGAAAGATCTTTTATGATTAATCCTGGTACAAGATTGCAGTAAATTAAAACAAATGATGACAGAGTCACAACCAAGTTACATTAGAGGCTTTTAAGGGTTAGTAGTAGTAGATTTGTGCAGTAAGTCAGACAGATTTGTGCAGGTGGATAGTTTAGGCAAGTCTCTCCTTGACTGAAGTGCCACTCAGCTGTTTTCTTGGTGAGACGGGTATTCAGCAAAGCTGTTACTGGACTATGATTGCTAAACTGAATATTTATACCACAGTGAGGTATTAAGTGGATAGACACCTTAGAATAAGGCCAAAAAGCTGTGGCATGCACACCAATTGGCGAAAATAGCTTTTGACTAACACCTGCTTAAAGTGATTTTTTTCATTCAAAATGATGTTTGGCCTTTAGTCTATTTAATGTATATACTGCAGTTTCAGGGTTAGAAAAGGTTTAGCTAACATATGTATCAAACTGGTGAAACTTCGAACAGTGCCATTGAGGTTTTTATTCAATGGGGTGCCATTTTTCATTGATCTTTTTTTCTTGTAATGATAATAAAATCCAATCCAAAGCAATAAATAAACAATGGAATAACAAAACAGAAATTGATGAGAAAGATGATGATCGTTTCGGATAGATCAATACATTTTGGAATTCACATGTACAATGTGTATAGGCATAAATAAATTACAATCATCATAAAAACACTTATATAATCACTTTTGTAATCACTTTTGCTATTGCACATTTACAAACTCTTTATTTAAAGAAACAGGCATACCACTACCCCTCCTTTTTGTGCTCTTTGCTGGAAGCTGTTAATATTTTTGGTTTTGAAATGTCAAAACAAAAACAAATAGTGGGGGGGGGGGGGTACTGGTTGGGAGAAAAAAAATCAAGTTTTGTGGATGGAGGAGGTAAAAGGGCATTTGGTTTCAAAATACAACACCAGACCTGTATTTACCAAATGAAATGCAATTTTAGGGTATCATGTGTATATATTTATTTATTTATTTATTTATTTCTTATTTTATAATTTTTTTGTGTGAATGGTTTTGAGGTTTGTCTCTGTTTGCTACTTTTGGCTTTGCATCATCCAGTTCACTCTCTGGGGGGAAGTATTGCATTTCAGGTCATATCTGGGAGCATTTTGTTATCACTTTGCTTTTGTTTGCCTGCCCACCCTGTTCTCTTTGATTTGCAGTAAAATTGAAAAATGGATAACATGTTAACAGTTCTGTAGATGTTGTTTCACAATATATGCCTAATATCATCATGCATTGCCTTGCAGATCAATTTTTACAGTTTTTTTTAAGTGTCAGGTGTTCAGCATCATGCAGATTCAGATTCCAGTTCTCATCACCAACAAGACAAAAGTGTATTCCAAAATGAATATTTTAATAGTGACTGGTGGATGATTTCAAGAAATGATGTAACATTTTCGCATTAATTGTATTATCTAAGCAAAAAGGAAACTGCTCATCTTTTTATCTTCATATCTTCATGAAATAAAGGGTTACTTGAAATTTCATTCTTTTCAAAACACCAGCCTTTTATTCTGTATGGTTTTCTTTGCTTTTTGGCTTCATTGCTCTGTAAATTTTTACACTTAGGTAATAGCATGTTGTTGGTTTTGAAAGCGGTCCAATGACAAGAATACATCTTTTTTTTTTTTTTCTTTTTAGATTGAAAGCTACAATGGTTTCTAAATCTTGAAAATATTCTTTACTCAAATTTGCTGAAAGAAAAAAGAAAATGTAAAATCAAATCTAAAAAGCATAATATTTGGTCTCACCACCCTCTTCCCGATCTATACTTCTAGCAGAAAGAAAATTAAGAGAGTTATTTGAAAAATGACCTGTTTTATTGCTTGACTGTCAGTAATAGGGGAATGAGTTGTTTGCTTGTTATCTTATTTGAGAACCACCCCCCCCCCCTCACCTCCACTAAAGAATAAAAAGAAAAGAGGAAAAATGAATCCTGTTTTTATTGTGATCAGTGTTAAGAAAAATCTGAGTTAATGTTGATCTGTCCAGTTATGAATCTACTGCTTGACTTATTGTATCAGTTTGTTCTTTGATCTGTTTGTTGGTTTTAGATTTTTATGTCATATTTCTTGATTTTGTCTTGACTTTTTGTATGGGATATGATTACAAACTTTGCTTATAATATGCTTTTTGTGGTACATAGTAATGTACATGAGGGAAAGGAAACGTACAAGTTAAAGAAATAATAAGCTTCTCACTATGCTGCATACATAGACATAGATTTGAAGTGCCAAGTTATTTATTTTTCTTGTGTTGGTGGTCTATTCTGGATTTGTCTTTTAAGCCATACATCTTTTCTAATATTAAGTCTTCGTAAAGAAGATTTCAGTACACGCCTCTGTTGTGAATGATCTCTGACCTTTCATTCTTTGCTCATAGTTTGGTCATGACACCATCAGAGTTAGGGCTATTGAGGGGGCACGCTCTTTCACATCTTGATTTGAACTTATGAACTTCAGCTTCTCCTCTGAAACTCAGAGATACTCATTACATTGTTTAGTGGCTTTATTTTAAAATTTGAAGTCGATCCATGATTTGGTCTTTTGTAATACGTGTCAATAAGATTTTCATTTCACTTTCTATTTTTCACTCTCTTCTTGTTAAAAATTCAGTCCTTTTCTTTCGGCTTTTATTGACATTTTCTTACTTCTGTTGACTTTCTCTCAAAATTGTTGTTTTATAAGATAGTGGTAAATTAAGATCCTTTTGTGAATTTTTAATTTTTAATTTTTTATTTATTTATTTTTTTTAAAGTTATGGTGATTTTTATCCCTTCCAGTTGAAATCTAGCAATTACTTACCTGATCCAGCTTTAATGGAGAACTTGGAAACATTGTTTTGACACTGCAATAATTATTTTCAGCAAGGCAGCAAATTCACTGGGTTTTTTTTTTTTTTGAGTTGTACAACACCGCAGACATTCTTTCATCAATGCATGATTAAAACAATTGCATGGCAAGATTGAAATCCTCAGCAAAAACTTAATAACGTCTAAAGTGAACTTGCCTTGCTGCAACATTTTTTTGAAAGGATTCTTAATGTGTGGGGGCCGAACTTTTTTTTTACTTTTGTGTACTTTTTGTCAGAGTAGACCTGATGGGATTTTCATCTACGATTTAAGCTATGCATGAATGAAAGGACAAAACTGGAGGAGGGACAGGTGAAACACAAGAGTTGTGGCATGACCCCTTTTCCATATTACAATGAATCACACTTCCCTATTTTATAAGTTGAGAGTTGGGAACCAGCTAGCTGCTCAAAAACAAAATTAATCGAAATCCACTTAAACCCATTTATAGCAAGACCAACATTCCCAGTCGAACTGCAGCAAAAGTCTTCACCGAAATTTTTAAAATAAGTTCTATTTTCCTTAAATTGGTAGTTTTAAATGGTGTCAAATAATAAATAATACATTTGATACATGTGTATCGACTTTGACAGCTGGATGCTGTAGAGGTCTTACATTTTTTGGGAATGCCACTGAAGGGGAAGTTATTGTAAACTCTGAATTGTCAAAAGGCAAATTTTGATGTCAAAAGAGTGTTGCAGCAAGGCATCTGAATACAGTAAATTGTACTTTGTACCTGTCTTTTGAGTTTGGTCTAAGCATGTGCTCCATTTCTTTATTCTCTTTCTCTCTTTTTTTTTCCTTTCCTCTATATCCCCACTCCCACTTTTTTTTTTTACAATTCCAGCTTCCATTCGATGAAGGTTTTATAAGACAGGAGACCTCCGATTACTGCATGAGTACCATTTATGTCTATAACCAGCATGGGGCCCATCTCAATGACTATGAAGGTGATTGAACGGCCTGCCTCATTTGGGTTTGAAATGTTATCAATAGCCTGTTTGATTCAGGTTCAAAATTGTTATAAGCAGCCCTCGGAATTTGGGTTTGTAATTATACTGATTTGCAGCCTTTTTAAAAAAGATGTAATATTATTATACCATCCTATACTATTTGGGTTTGAGATAATTTTAACATCCTATATAGTTTGGGTTTGAGATGATCTGAATTAATAGGCTTCACAATATGGGTTTGAGATTCCCTTTGTAACCTTTGTGGTTTGGATTTGATCCAAATTAACAGCTTGATTGATTTGAAATTTTCATTGTTGTACCTTATGGTGAAATAGATGTTGTGTCATGCTCAAATTTTAGTTTTGTTCTCATGCATTGCTTGTTCCCAACATGATAATTTCCAGGACTTTGTTGTTTTGTTATGTTGTTTTTTAGGGGGGGGGGAGAGAGGGGGTGTCGCTCCTTTGTTTTTTCGCTGATGTTCTGAGAAGTTTTCTACATGAATGGCTTAAAAATTAATTATTTCATTTTTACTATTTAATCTTGTTTGTCATTGTCAAATTCTCTCATTCATTATTATTATATATATTATTTGTCTTTAATTCATGTAATTTTGTCTGATTCTTTTCTCATTTAAGATTCAATCTTATTTCATAAGTTTTTCAGCTATATAACAAAACGCTTTCTTTAGCTCTAAAATTACAGAAATAAGAAATGTTTCAAATTCAATGCAATTTTAGGATACACATGTTATGACCTCGGTAATTTGATGCCTTGAATCGAATGGATTATCATGCAAAGTGTTGTAAATATACAAGTGCTACATGTACTAGTTTGCGTTATAAAATGATTTAATACATGTATCACCTATTCTGAATTAATTTTTTACTCGTAAATACATCTTGAATATAAATTTATCAATGAATATGTCTGTGTATTTCTTTTTACTATTCATGTTCAGCCCTCAGATTTAAAAGCATAACATAATGTTCTTTTCCTATACTGCATTTTCCCTATTTGACAGGCATCACATTTAAGCCCAGTAAGGACAAGAGCAAGCTGGAGCTTGAGTTTATACCGGTAAACCTTCACATGGAGAGAATGGTTGTGACTGGAGGATCATCCATTTCTAAAGGTATGTTGGCAACAAGTCTTCAAGGCCACACTCAAAACATAAATAGGTTCTCATTCACCTGTTTTTGTGTCATGATCCACTTTCAACTCCTTGTGGAGAAGCAGGATAACTAGTATTTACACTCTTGCCATAATATGGGTTAAAAGACTTGAAAGTTAGCCGCATTTTAGCATAGTGAGACTTAAATCACACATGCAAAGCCAGATTGGAAATTGAGTGAATTTGAAAAGCACTTACGGTACCAATCAATCATTTAAAGTGCAAGACGTGGCCTTGGATTTTGAAATGTATTTATTTTTCACATTATTTCTTATCCCCTGTACATTGCAGCCTGCTGCTATGACATTGGCACAGTGGGTGCTTTTGCTGCCCACTGCAAGGACATGAAATCTGGTGGCCTCAGGCGCCTTCTGCATCAGATGCAAGTAAATTGCACCACTGATTCGTCCTCCACGTGGGGTACCAAGATGCAACGCACGTGTTCCATCATGAACCAGATGACAGAGCTTAAAAGTCAAATACAGGTCCTGTGTGAACGACTTTATGCAAGCATCAAGGACAAGGACTTAGAAAGCGTTAAAAATATTGCCTCCTCAATGAAGGAAAAGGTAGGTATTAGAGACAATTTTTTGCAACTTTTATACATTCTTAGATTGTTTGTGATTTCTATATTTACTGATAAAGCATTTTACCCAGGATCATCAAATGTGGAAGGTTTAAATATGTGTGTGTGTGTGTGTGTGTGTGTGTGTGTGTGTGTGTGTGTGTGTTAAGAATATATGATTATGCTAAGGGAATGTATACTGTGAAGAGTGTGCCAAGCTTATTTTGTAATTTGTTTGTTTGTTTTGTCTTGTCAAATTTTTCTCACACTTGTTTAAGGTGTCACAGTTTCTTACTGTCATTTGCATGTTTTTAAACATCTATTGAATGTATTGACAGCACGTTTGTTGTGAATATGGAGAAATAATAATAATGTATAGCATTTATTTCACGCTTTATCACAGTTTGTGCTTTACATGGGGATAGATCTTTTTTTTTTCACTCACAGGTCATCCAACTAAACCACGTTTGTGCTGATCCTCTTCTTAAGACGGCATCCGAGGCCTACCTAGCGGCGAAGCGCAATGCCAATACTAGTGAAGGTCTGGACTCTGCCTCCCTTACCAACATTTCCGAGGCCCGGAATTCAGAGTGTAGAGCAGAAAAAACATGGAAGTGGTCTGGCAGTGAATTTGTCAAGTCACCCACCATGGAACCTTGGGTAAGACTTTGTCACTCGGTTTTTTTCCCCTTATAGAACACCTCCCCAGAGGAAAAGATGACCTCATTAAAAAGGTGTTGAAATGGGAATTTGTTGTATCTCTGTCTTTGAAACAAGCAAGGAAGTCAAACAGCAGATTATTTTTGTTGTTCATGTTCATTGATGGGTGAGTGGTCGCCTTTGGGTTCAATGTCTTGACACCGTGCTATACCATGACACAAGACACTCTTCTTTCGGTGTTTTATATTATATAGTATTTTTCAATTTTTGTATCAGTGGTCAGGACGAGTTATCTCAAGTTTTTCATTCAGTCCAGTTGTATATGTGCTGCAGACTCCTACTGTGAATGGCAAATCTTGCATAGTAGGGGAGATTCAGGTTGCATTCTATCTAGGAAATTGAAAGGGAACTGGCCGGTTATCAACGTAAAGATGGTGCTCTCATCTTTGCTATTTAAAAATTAAAATGTTACCTTTGGCTCTGGGACAGCACATACTTTTAAATAGTATTCAGCTGGTCTTCCCTTGGACCCATTCATTTTGTAGTCTTGTGTGCAGTGTTTGGCATTAATGTCTTCATAACTCTGAAATATTCCATATGAAACAAGGACTGGGTTGGGATAAGAAGACCCTCTCTTTGCCACTTTGTATACTGTTTCATTTCATAGAATGACAGCGTATCCAGGAATCCTTTAGATGTGTGTATCTCTACTAATCGTATGTTACTGTCATGCATATTGTTATGCTTGATTGTCTAGTATTGGAAGACCTCAAAACTGACTCTATTCATTGTGCCATCTATTCAAAACCCACAATCTATTTATGTTACACGATCTCAACAGATTTGAAAGAAAAAAATCTTCCCTCATGACATTGGACAAAAGTGTCATGAGAACAGTTGCACATTAAATGGAATAGTGTGTTCGGTGATGCACTGGCATAAATAATACTAATACAGTAGATGCCGGCTAAGTGCACGCCGCACAAGTGCATGCTTCGGCCAAGTGCACACTTTCCTACTCTGACCAAATTTTCCCTATATAAAACTCTATCATTAAGTGCACGGTTCCTCGGCCTCACTTCGGGTAAGTGCACGCTCACATTTCTCCACAAGAAGTAATAAGAAGCGTAATGATAGTAAATAATCGGCCTAGTAAAGACATTGCACGTCTTTCATGACACCAGAGACCGAGCTTTCCTCTCTCTCCCTGTCTTTAATTGGTTGGTTGGTCAGCTTTATTTGATTGATTGATTTCAAGCATGGCTTGAGAGACTGGGCAGGGCCAGCATGGTATAGCACGGTGTCAAAGCGTTCGTTTGTTAAAATCAAAGGACGTTACTCTTATAACTCTATCCATAGGGTAAAATCTGGTGCCATATCGGCCGCCATCTAAGTGCACGCTTTGCACAAGGGCACGCTCAAGCCTGCTCCCAACCACCGTGCACTTACCCGGCGTCCACTGTAAATACTTGCTTACTTATTTATGCCTCTGTATCCTTGGTGTCAGCACAGGGCCAGAGTAACACTCCATCATACCCGGTTTTGGGCATTCCTTGATAGTTCTGTCCATGACGTGCCAGTATTCTTGATTTCGGTATCAGTGCTTTTACGCCATGTATACCTAGGCCGTCCCACCATTCATCTCCAGAGTGGATTTCATTCTAATACATAAACAATAAAAAAGTCAACAAAGCAGAACTTTTTACTCTATTTTTCAAGCAGACATTTTTTTGTTTAACAAAAGCATTACATGCTTATAATCTTCGCTATAACATTTCCTGGTGGCATGATTTTCATTTCCCTTATTGAAAGATGTTCTTTTAAGCTTATTAATTTGAATTTAAAATAATGTACTTAAATAAAAGATCTTTTTCTTTTTTCCTGATTTCGTCCCATGTCCAGTAAGTTAGTTTGATCCGAGTTTGTATTTACTCTTATTATATTCTTTTTACATTGTACAACAACAGGAAGTGACGAAGCTAAATCTTGAAGCAGCCTTTGTATGTTTGATATCAGCTGTTGAGGAATTGGTGAAAAAGAAGCCAGAGCTTTCTGCTGAGGAAGAAGCAACTATGTTGTCCCAGATCAACCCGGCAGTGTCCAAGATCGAAGCTTTCGTGAATGTTGTTTGGGCAAGAGTCTCCCTCTTTCTCACTTTTTTAGTTATCATGGTAAGTCGTCAGCTAGGAAGAAATGTACTTGTGTCACAAACATGCTGAAAAAGGCAAGTTTGTTTTACTGTAAAATTCCTTTTTTTTCTTAACTTTCTTAATGTCTAGAAAAGAAGTTGGCTTGATTAAATTATAAATGTTGAATAAAAACGAAATCTGATTTCAGCATATCTGATCTTGTAATAGAAGTAGAAGACTCAGCTTATGGTAGCTAGTAATTGAAGTAGATGTCTTAGCCTGTTCTAGCTTGTTATGGAAGTACATGACTCGATGCAGTTGTGACTATTAACGCCTATCCTGCGGGTCCCGTATATATTCGCCCCGCTAGCTTGAGATCGCCACATTCATTGCCTGCGGGTCCCGTATTTATTCG
>JBCHJU010145403.1:0-16281 GCA_039654505.1 Plocamopherus imperialis | reverse complement strand
TTTCTCTCAAAGCCTCTCTGATCTCCTCATCCCACTTTCTTCTTGGTCTACCCTTTGGTCTTTTGCCCTGTGTTTTAACATGGTATATTGATTTAACTATTCTATTGTCATCCATTCCGTTTAGATGTCCAAACCATCTAATTACAACTAGTAACAACTCATTGTTATAGGCATTAAAATGTATGACAGCTGTGTGCATCACAAGAGGTTCCTCTCCTCAATCATCTCCTCATATTCCTCTATGATAATCTCTGGAAATACCCAATTGTCATTTAAATTTGGCATCATACAAGATCTAGAATACCTACCTTTATAAGAGGAAAAGTCTGAGAGCTCCCCGAGACCTGACAAAGACTTGCTAGCCCAAGATTCTTCCATTTCAGATTCAGAATGGAATTCCTTCTCACTCACAGCACTGGGTCTGGGCATTTTTTAGCATACATGTTATTATGAGTATTCAAATATAATAGAAAATGAAATATTTGACTAAATTAAGAATGTATCATAGGAAAAGATATTATTTTTAATACAGTCACAATGTTCTTACTTATGCCTGTGAATTTATCTAACCATGTAGAATTATTTCATTTATAAATTTAGATGAGGATCCTTTGATCACTTCTGTAAAATGTATGTCACTCTGACATTGAAATTCTCAATTTATGTAAAATAGCATGCTTATTGAGAAGGAAATTCAATTTTATTAAAATATTTTAACAGGAATATCATATTCTACGCCCGATATTAATCAATGCCACTAGACCACATCCCTGCATGACAAGTGCTATAAATTATAATAAACAAAACAAATAGCCAGTTTACCTTAGATCTTGCATTCTAAGGGGAGACGAGAAAAAATCAGGACCTAGCTTGTCTTTCAAAGACTTCCTCTTCTCTGCTTTACTATTCATAATCCTTAGGTTGCCATCTGACACAATGTTTGCTTGTTCGTTTCTCTCCTTATGACCAGAAATGAGAGTTCTCATTTCACACAGCAAATTTTTCAGATCTTGGCCAACTTCACTGAATTCTCTATGACGATCCTGAGAGGTATTTATGTTTGGTAAAATAGATCAACACTACTTTTTGTGAAATATCTAAGACCAGCAAAATACTGATTCATAGCTTATAACAATTTAATTCATTGTAATTGCAACACTTCATTGATATAAACAAAAATCAAAAGGATATTTCCATTAAAGCTCCCATCAAGTGTAAAATCCTCTATGATATTTTTATAATTATTAATCATACTTCAAATTATCATCATGAAAAATATTACTATTAGTGTTGTAGTAATTGTTATAGTTTTCATTGTTGTTTTCACCATTCTGTATTTAATCAAATATTATTGATGTAGATTGTGATTCCTTCGATGAATAGGAAATTATAAAATTCCGAATTCCATTTCTTTTAAGAACTTGTATGGAGCTCATTATTTTTAGTCATGAATAAAGTGAATTCACATAAAGGAGTTACATTAATGCGAGAATTCTAACAATCATGAAAATGATAATTTATCATGATTATTTATGTTGACATCATACTTAGAAATTTAATTTTTTTTTAAGTTATTGAAATTGTTTTACCCAAATTCATACATTAATGATTATGAACATAATACTTAAAACTGAAATGGCCCTAAACTTCAAGAAATATTAGCAATGGAAAGCATTAATTCTGATTCTTTTGACAGACACAAATGACTTTTCATCTGAAGCCATGCTTATTTTGTCAATTATTTCATATACTATGAAAAATCGAATTTTGAATTTACAGTTCCATTTGGCGTTATCCATTTTATAAAAGAGGGTGGATATGAATCTCAAGACTAATTTGTTTATCAATGATATCAAATCCAATAAATGTCAAAAATTATCCTATTCCATAGCCCTTTACAAGCAAGCTCTACACAAAATGATATAACTGATATATCAAGATTACACTGAGAAAGCATAAATTTCTGACATAACAAAAAAGGTATTTGCTTACATCTCTAACTTCCAGAGTATTTTTCAGGGGCACACTTTCAAATTCATTTTCACTCCTTGTGTTCTTGCATTGAATGCCAAGGTCAGTATCCTTTTCTGGCACCATGCTGGCCGATGAAAATGGTGGCACAAAGGAACAAGTTCCGGTAAAGTAGGAGCCTTGACCACTACTGCTGCGGAGACTGTGACTCTCTGCTTCCTGCGAGGGGAAAAGAGTTACATATATTTTATTGATTTTGTGAATACATCTATTTCACCTTGTGAAATTCAAAACAATTAACACATTGATCACTTTCAAAATACAACACGTAAAAGTTAAATAATGAGAATCAGTGCTTGTTACCATTGCATTCGAGCCTTCAGTCCTCTAGACATATGAAGTGAATCTTCCATATTGAACAGGAAATACCAAAATTACTTCTATAATGTTACATTTATAGTCAAACATGATTTGATATCCAAACAAATACATTTTCCCACATAAATAATAATTTCTTCTACACATTTAGTGTCATAATATTGAAATTTTTTTCTATATTGAGATAGAAATGGAAAGAGAATACACATGCAGGCCTGAAATTATCTCTTGGGGAGGGCAGGCAAAAATTGCCTTGCAGTGGTATGAAATTATGAGGGCACATGGCAATTACCTTGGGCACAAGGCAAAAAAAGTTCTGATTGTAAAATCCACAAGACATGAACCAATAAAAAGTGTGCAATAAAAACAAATAAAACTAACACCTTTGGTTTAATTGGGAAAAAAACTGTATTTAAAAATAAACTATTTACAGGGCTTTAAAATTGTGGAACACATTTTTAAAAAGCAAGGTTAGCTTTTTCAAAATGAAAAAAAAAATCAAGTAAAACTCAAGCAATGAGACTTGCATGAGGTGCACAGCTAAAAATTTACCCATATTATCTCAAATGAAGATGGCTGATAATGAACCCCCAAAAAACCATTAAAAAAAGTTCACAGGTTAAATTTAAAAAGTCAAGAATGTGAGAATCTGAATGGATAAATTAGACTAACAAAATGAGAAATGTGTATATATGTCATATGTATGAGTGTATGTAGGTCAGTAGCTAGGCATTTATAAAGGAAGGTTTGGATATCAGAGGATGAATGGATATAGCCTACCACGAGGAACACGCAAACATGATCAGTGTCAAAGACGGGTCTTATAGAAATGAAAATAAAGTACAATTTTAGGAGTAAAAACAAACAAATGTGATTCAGAGCATTTTTTAACGCTTCATGGAAAGGTTCTTGGTGTGTCCTTACGGTTCTTGGTGTGTTCCAAGAAAGAGAGCGAGTGGAGAGAAAGAGGGTGGGGGTGGAGGGAGAACCATAAGTAGGTCATTGTTCATGTGCATGCTTTCGATAAAATTAAAAATTGCTCCTCAGTACTTCGGTATACTCCGTTCGCAAAAATCACGGTTTAAAAAAAATTAAGATTTCCCAAACATAGGCTCTAGGGTAATTCCGATGAGTGACTAAATCGAATTGACGAGCCGAGTTTCAACGTAAGCGCTACAAAGAAAAGAAAAACTAAATAAATTATAAAGGAGAGAGGCATTTTGCCGTAATGCCGTATGATAATCTCAGGCCTGCACATGGTACAAAAATAAATACTATGGTGCACATGGGTCCACAGAAGAGAAATATATAATGTAGAGATACATGAATACATGTTTTAGGACAAACATAAAAGAATAGGTGTTGTGCTGCAAAAGATTTTTTTGTATCTGAGATGAAATGTATATTCTTAGAATGAAACTAAGATGTTGTTTTTTCCTCATTGCTTCTCCAAACGGTCAATGCTTTTAAAAAGAGACAGCAGCCAACTACTAATTTTCTGTAATACTGAAATGACATGTTTATGTGTAGGCTATAAATGTGCACATGTGTGTGAGTGGGTTTGTGTGTGTGTGTGTGTGCGTGTGTGTGTGTGTGTGTGTGTGTGTGTGTGTGTGTGTGTGTGTGTGTGTGGCATAGGATACTATATTCTAGAGTGTCACAACAAGAGTTTAAGATGAATTTTTTTTTTTATTACTATAGAAAACTTAGATTATATCCTAACTTTAAGTGTAGAGCTTGAGTAGCATGGATTCAATTGTTCGAAAAATATTCTTGAACTCAATGTAGACATCCTTTAGGCAAATTTATATTAATAGATATCGAGCACAATCTAAAACCATGATAATGGTTGAGCTTGTTGAAGTTTTGATGAAGCCCTCATTGAAAAGGGATGAATTACAATGGGTCAAGGGAGGTCAACAGGGATGCTACCTTCAAGTCTAATTGGTGCTTTATCTTGAGTGTTGCCATTTCCTGTTCCTGTTTAGCCATTTGGACATTGGATGCTGAGCTTTTAAGAGCTGCCTGTAGAGGAAGGTGTTGAGTGAGTTAATCATTTACATAATAAATGGTGCAAAAGGAGGTTAGTGCTAATAAACACACACTATTTAGGACAGAGTGGGGTGCAGCATGCAGTCAAATGGGCAAAAGAGATCAGAATCTTTTTTCAGGTGATCAATTAGAAAAAAATAATCACACAAAAGACTAAATAAAAAACAAAAAACACATAAGTATTTTCTAATAATATTACTCAAAACAATTTGAAGGCGACCAATATTTTTAATATCTTAACATCTTAATATTTTTAAAATGCTTTAAAACAGCAATCTGCAGGGTTGCAAATCATCAGTGTTGTTCTATACACATACAACTATAAGAACAAATTTGTAGACTTTCACTTTTTCACACCAAAGCAAACTTTCTTGAAAGTCACTCACCCATTTTTATCAAAATTCAAATTGTGTTTTTCCATATTTCTTTTGGATAAAAATTATCATGATGAAATGTGAGTTGACTCTTAAATCCTAAATCTAATTTAATTGAAAAAGAACAACAGAAAAACAACTTTAAATTCACTAACTTTATTTCTTATGATTTGTGTAAATCAAAAATGGCTCTTAACTTGTTTCGAGTAGTATATACATTGACAATTCATTGCATCCGCCTTATAGAATGATAAATTCTTCTCAAACACATTCATGAAAACCACATCACAATGATTGTATATATTCTATTTTTTTTTCCCTCTTCATTTTCTTTTCTTGTTTTTCGACCGCCATTGGGACTGCGAAGATAATGCGCACCCCCCGCTTTGACACACCAAATTTTGGCAAAAAGTTGCGCATTATACACGATTATATACGGTAATTGTGTTACTTTGGGTTTCAGTGCATTTGTTCTTTGGAGTGTACAGATGGAGGGCAGGGGCGGGGAGAGGAGGCCCTTTGCTATTTAGTGACAATGATATACAAAATATACATAAAAATAAAGAAAAATTTAAAGACAGGGCATAAGAGCTTTGTCAGTGTCTCCATTCTTTCAGAGATATTGTAATAACAGACATTATAAATATCAATTGTGGTAGCATCTCAAGTAACAAGTTGCAGGCACAGATTTATTAGGTTCGAAGTTGAAACTAGAGTGGCTAAGCTAAAAATTTCCACATGTGCTTTGTGGTATATATTCAGGTGTTGAAGCACAGAATTAAGAATTACCGTAGGTCAGAGATAATCAGTGACGTTAATGAAGAAAAATAAGAAGAGATAGAAAAAATCAGTTGACACAGGGAAATAAGGCGAAGGTCATTTTTGTCTTGATTTCTCTGAAAAGTAAAGCTGATTTTCTTGTTTTATTTTCTGTTTTCTTGCAACTGTGAGACAGTTTTTATTGATTATCTCAAACCTAGCGAAAATGACTTAGGTCAAAAAGGTAGCCACTTGACGGTATACTGTGCAGATGTTAGAAGTGACGAGTGACAAGGGAAGAGAGGATGTTTAAAGCTCAACATGTATCTTTGTCACATAGACATTCAATACTTTACTTTTGTTGTATGAAAAAAGAAGATCATTGAAACTTATTGAAGTCCAGCCGATTGAAACATGTTCAAAGATGAGTTTGTGAGTCAAACATTCATAAAACACGAGATTAGAAATGATAAAGTGAGAGGGTTCAGTTCACGTCCAATTGGGTGAAAGACTAAAATGCTGAAAGAGCTTGAGAATACATTTGATTTAACAACAAATTTAAAAACGATACAATTATTCTAAAAACTTCACAAAGTGGTAAATTGTGTTCACAAGGCATGTGTGCAAAACTAAACCTGATGGTGGATGATGATGATGATGATGATGATTATAATGATCTCAAATTATACTTATAATATTTACTCTTAAAAGCCAATTAATTTCGTGCACCAGGAAAAAATGCAAATGAAAAATTATATAAATGAATGATGATTAAATTGTTCAAAATAGTTTCCAAATTTTTGACTCCTTTAATATTGCAATGACTTTTAATATTAATTTCCTTCCTTTTCTCTTTTCTGAAATACTTAACAAAAATCTTGAAGAACTTTTAAGCTTGTCTAAGACAGGAATATAATCTGATAACTCAATGGTTTGCCATTGCAAACATTGCATTGAATGGTATGATGATGTCTGGCGATGCAGTTCAAAGACGCTTGCCAAACCACGCTCCAACCCATGCAGAGTCAATCTTCATCGGTCCTAAGCATCAGTGTCGTTACACGCCTCCATGCATCTTTATCTTGTGTGAGGGATCTTTAAACTGCCAGGTCTTGAGTTGACTTTAATGGTGGACATTGCTGATTTGTTGGTGGCGTTTCTCTGGCTGTTGATTCTTTGTAGCTGGCATATTTTTTTAGGTCTTTGTTGAGTATTGTTGGTAGAGATGTTGGGGTGCGTCCTTTGTGCTTTGTACCGTTTTTGAAATATTCGTCCATTCATGTTTGAGCTGGAATTGTGCTTTCTTTCTTAATATATGGCCAAGAAGTTTCCATCTCTGTTCTCTAATCCTATAGGTGATTGGTGTTACTTTGCAGCGGTAATATAAATCTACATTGCTAATTTTCTGTGGCAGTCCTTTTGAGCCTGTCAGCCCACAGAACTCGTTTACATGCAAGAAGCAGACTGACAGACTAAATCTGTTGCATTCTGAATAGGACGCTGGTCTATAGCAGAATACTTTCCACGCCAAAGCTGTTCTCATTTTCACCTGAGCCAACTAAAGCAAAAAGGGGAAATATTCTTGCTTAAAGAAAAAAACACATGTGTCACTCGGTCGTTTCAAACCACTGGCCTCTTGGTTCCTAGTCCAATGTAGTCATGCTACCATATGCCACATAGGCCCTAAAGTGTTATATTAGTCAGATATATAAAATTCCATTTCAGATTATCTTTCTAAAATGTTGCACACAGCATACTGGTTTAAGAAAAGTCTGTGAACACTTTCTACCTTATCAACCATGTCTTCCAATTCTGCAACTCTTCTAACCAATTCCTGGTTTTGTGTTTGTGTGGTTTGCAATTCATCATTGAGTTCTTGAGTGTGGAGAAGTGACTTTGCTAGACTTTTCTTCAAACTGTCTTTGTCTTTCTCCACCATGGTCTTCTCCTAAGGCAGGGAAAAAGTAATTAATGAATCAACAAATGATCCCCTTTCAACACAAGAAAAAAGACAATAGAAAGCACCATGAAAATGTTTGTAGAATACCAAATTAAAAATTGCCCATAACATTAAAAAAGAAAAAATTAACATTGAGACTCGTTGGTGTGTTTTTCAGCTCACCAATCAGACTTTTTAATACCTTGTTGCTGCGCTGATTTTTGCGAAACTTTATGCCTGCCATATGACCCAAAACTAATAATGTAGACAATTCTTTTTTCTGAACATTATCTATATCTTTGTTTATGTCATTGAGCCACAGTATGAAAGTTGTATTATTTGTTTCTTGAGCAACATATTATTTTTGAATCATCGACTACCATTGTTGCCAGACTATGATCATCATTAATTCATGAATAGAACAACAGTCGTGTATGTGCGATCATAGCATTGCTGTATCTAATCTATAGAAAGGTTGCATGTAAGCGATTGCAGTACTGAGTGTTTGCACAGCCAATCTTTCTTCCTGTAATAAGATCTCTAAAGTAAAATAAATAGATAAAGAAAAAGATAGATAAATAAATAAATAAATAAATAAATGAGAGCTTTATATAGCACATATCAACTTAATCATGCCCTATGCACTTTACAAGGGTTCCCCAACAGGCCTGTTCCATCCAGTAACCTTCTCAACTCCCTGAGGAACATACAGAGGAGCAGCCATTTTACAAGCGTCACTCTAGCATACTGACAAGGTCCTCCAATGTCTATAGTCGGTTACTCTATTTACAGCTGAGTGGGATGAGAAAATGTGAGTAAAGAGCTTTTACCATGAACATTGCGCCTGTCACTGGGATTCAAACTTCTGACCTCTCAGTCTTCAGCTCAAGTGTCTACCTCTAGACCAAGATGTCACATGGTTAAATTTTAAAGAATTTATTTACCTTGAGTGAGGCAAGCTCATTTTACCCATTTTGTGAGCAAACCATGCGTGCACCCATTAACAACATGTATCACAATCTTTTTAATGATTTTTCTGGCATCATATGGAAACAATGTGCAATCAATGAATGATAAAAAATTATAAAATGCTCTTGATTACGTAAATGAAAAAAACAAATTCCTACCCTGGTAATTGATTCAAGTTTCTCTTCAAGTCGGCGAAGCTTGGAATGTAGAATGTCTACTTCACTCCTTTTCACTGTGATTTCTTTCTGAGCCCTGTCAGCAAATTTGACAGCTGCAGTAGAAAAAAAAACCCAATAAAGCTGACCCACATGTGACAGAAAAGTAAAAGAGCACATACAATTGAATGTATTATGAAAGACAACAAAATATAAAACTCCATTTTAAAACTTTACAATTAATTACCAAATCTAAGAATAGATGAATGAATCAGTGAAAAAATGAACAAAAATACACAAAAATGAATGAGTGATTGATTGAATTTATGATTAAATGAAAAAATATATAGTAGGCCTACTTTCTTGGAAGCTTTAGTTTAATACAGTGCTCATCGCTTATAAGAACACCTCAAATCAGGAACTTCGGTGTTCTTTCATCCGATGTGTTCTTACAACCCATGTTTATTCTGGGAACGGGAAAAAGGTGTTGTAAGCTCTATGAGGGGATAATAATGCCCAGAGGGCTGTGGGTACCAATACTTATTTGATTGTGCAGACATTCCTACCCCCATAAAGAAATTCACATGTAATCGTATCCCGAAACTGACCAAACAATAGGCAATTGTCTGAGCAGTCATCCAGCTGACCCAGCCCTACACCTCGTCGCTCATTTATTGCTTTTTCCCTACCTGCATACCTGGCAGTGTCTTTGTCCTCATCAAAGAATGCATGGGATCCAGACACAGATGTGGACTGATAAGTCGCCAATCATCTTGTGTGATGTCTTCACTAGCTTACGCTGGTGAGAGTGGGAGGTAGAGTCGAGAGTGACAGACCAATGCTACATTATCGCCTTGTATAATAGAGTGTCAAAATGCCGTACAAGTGTTTGCTTTCAGATGCCATCGTAAGGAATTTCCAACTCTCCATTACTTTGGAGCTAAATTGCTACAACTAAATTTAATTGAAAGAGGTTCTACCATGGAAACACTGGTGTTCTTATATCCCATGTTGCGTTCTTATAACCGATGGAAATAAATAGGAAAGTATTCTGCAAGTCGGAAAATCGTTCTTATAACCGACGTGTTCTTATAAGGGGTGTTCTTATAATCAGTGAGTACAATATATCCATTTAAATCACCTTTATGGTCCATGAGGTCTTTGCTTTTCAAGGCCTTTTGCGAAAGTCTGTATTCCTGCTCTGATTCTGTTCAGAAAAGAGATCCATGGTTTTAATTCTCCGCAATGAGTATCACATCTATGAGCAAAGATTTCAATAAAAACTATTTAACGTATTTTTTGGTAAACAACTGAAAGCAAAACTACTTTAATGCTCAGTATCCATTTACTGTTTATACTCGTCATAGACTATGTCCTGTCAACCCAAAAGGACAAAAACTTCAGTAGGCCTATAGCCGTTACAGACTTACTATACTTTCATATGGAGGTCAGACATGGCAAATATCAGTGACAGAAACTAAGAGACTGAATGTGTTCCATCACGCTTGCCTGAGGAAGATCCTGGGGGTAACATACCATGACCGGATAAGAAATGAAGAAATCATGAGAAGAACACAGGAAAATGAAATGACAGACAACATAAGGAAAAGACGATAGAAATGGTTCGGTCATGTGATAAGAATGAAAGAAAAAAGAATGCCAAAACATGTATTGAAATGGAAACCAGTAGGAAAAAGAAATAAATAGCACCCAAAGTTGAAGAGAAACTAGGAAGACACTTCAAAGAAAATGTCATGTCGTGGAAAGAAGCTGAAGAAACAGCTAAAGACAGAGGAGCTTGGAGGTCGGTGACAGCCCAATGTGCCCTTGTCACGGGAAGGAGTACGGTCTAAGGTAAGGTAAATCCATTATGAAAGAATAAAATGAAAATATGAGGTAAGGAGAAACTGAAATTTAATTTTATCATTTATTTTAACAAATCTATTGCAGAAACAACAATCTGCCTTGCCTTTCAGTTTAGTTTGAAGCTTATTTATTTCTTTTGTCCTCAGCAGTCTCACTCGCTGCAGCTCTTTTTTCAATGTGTCTTTACTGGTTGTTAGACCTGCAACTTCTTGTCTACTTTGTTTCAGTTCATTCATAACACTGTCTTTCTCTTGCTCCAGTATATTCAATTCTTGACTCTGCAATAAAAATGAACCATAATGAAAGGCAAAGTAAAGAAAAATCCCTGATAGCAAGAAGCCTATATCACATATCAAGTAGTAAATCAATAAACACTTATAAGAAAAAAAAACAAAACTTTATCAAATCAAATCAAAATCAAATATACTTTAGTCATTCCAATGGGAAATTTTTTAGAAGTAAGAATATACTTACACATATTACGAATATAATGGGCAGAACACACAAAATTAATATAAATTAAAATAAATTACTTACTTTTATTGCAAGCTCTTCGTTAAGTTTGACTCTTTCATCATCTAGATCTCTGATTCTTTTCTCTCTGGATTTCAACTTCCGTGACAGGGATTCCTGAGCAGATCGCATGTCCTCATACATAGATGTCTTTTCTGCTAGTGCAGATGCCAGTTGGTCCCTCTCTTCACGGACATTGTCAGTGGACTTAGAATTCACCTGTTCAGAAATATAAGAAATTATTGCTGGACTTGAGATGCGTCCATGGTGGATTCTAATAATTAAAAGCCACAGTGGAGAGCTCAATATGAATGTAAACAAAACAAAGTTTAATAAAAGCCTCCACTATAAAGACAAAAAACCTAGTAAATTTTCGGGTACGTACCCTTAGATCTTTTCGATATTTATTTATTTCTCATATGCCCAGAAATTTACTGTTTTGTTTTGTCTTTATAGTGGAGGCTTTTATTAAATTTTGTTGTGTTTACATCCGAGGTGGATTCTGAAGCTTCTCTGTCAAACTGGAAAGAGTATTACAGGCTTATTTCAAATGATTTATGACACAAACATGATTAGGATTGAAAGTTATAGCTTCTTTGGATAGTAAAGTTTGTCTCTCTGTGCTTATAAACTTTCACAATTCTATTAATACATGAGCAACATATACAAGATAAGACAAAGATAAGACACACTTTATTGATACTTTACAGAAGCATACATTATGTTATCAAACAATAATCAACAAAAAATAAACTAAAGAGCAAAAGCATTAAACATTTCATTCACAACATTCCATATCACCACTCAATTCCAAGTATACAAAACGCCAACATCACACGAAGGCTGGCAAGGGGCTGTAATCGCAACAGTTACACTGCAGACACAATTTTAATTTAACTTGACTTTTTTTTTTTTTTTTTTTTTTTTTTTTTTAGGAGTAATGTCATTTGGCTAAAGGGAGAAATGAATGAAATAACATCTAGGCTTTTCTTATAAATAAGCCTCCCACTTCTATTATGAAATTCAATTTGGGGGTGGAGAGGGTAAGACTCGTCTTATCAAAATCAACTAGTGATTCTTTTAACATTTTTATACATGTTTCGGTAATCTGTTAAATGTTGTTTTAGTTTTTACACTTGGAAATCATGCATCGAAAAACAATTTTAATGTTGTGGTATCAATATGTAATATGTTGAGCTTCCTATAGAAAATACATTTTTTTTATTTTCTTTTTTTTTTTAGTGAACCCACAATTCAAGTTTTCTTTCAAATATTACTCCTAGATATTTGTATTTATCAATTCTGTCTACTTTTTCATTTTGAACTATTAAGTTTAGGGGCTCTGTTGTTGGGTTTTCCTAAAGTAAAAATTCATCGCCATAATTTAAATTAAGCCGTATCTATAAAATATATTATATGGAACAATCCAATCAAAGTGACATTGAAAAAAGAGCATAGTTTTGAATGAAAAAATTGCCTTACCTCCATTAGCTGATTTATATTGTTTGACTGTTGGCGGAATGTACTCAGTATCTTCTCTTTCTCCTCCAATTGTATAGTCAGTCTATCCATTGTTATCTTCAGTTCCCTAACCTCATCACTACGCTCTTCAGCAATATTTGCATAGTGTTCTTTGTCTTTGATCAGGCGCTCCAAGTCACTGTGTTTTTCTCCCAAAACAGATGTCAAATCTTGCTTGGCAGAGAGAGCTGTTTCCATCTGAGACCTGCTCAAAAAAGAGCATTGAATATTTGACAATGAGGCAAAAAACAAAAATCATTCATATGAACATCCCTAAAAAAAACAAAGTGTGTTTACTCTCACACAAAAAAACAAATTAAATAAGTTATAGGATATCAAGACTGAATCAAGATAAATGACAAGTCTGTTGGCTCTCTCCTCTCTCTAAAGTTTTATATTAATGGTAAGAAGAAGGCATTAAAACTAAAAAGTAAATATGACTTCATCAAATCCAAAGTAAATTACCCCCTCTTACCTTGCTTTCTCCAGTTTACCAGTCAAATCATACACCTGAGATCGCATGGAATCCATCTCTGAACGAGACATTTGGTGTTCCACAGTAACTCGATTGCACTTCTCAGTCATGGTTGCCAGCTGGGCTGACAATGATTTGATCTGATCCAAATAGCGATCTCGTTCCATGTTTTCCACACTTGCAACCTATACAGCCATAAAATTGAAAAATAAATTTTAAAAAGGGAAGATTTTCTAAATCAAAGATAGCTTTAGGTGACACCTGAAACAGGGATCAATCCAACATGAATCATATATATCTACATATTCAGTCTCATTGATTTTTTCATCCTTACATTTCATTGGTAAAGAAAATCCTAATATATTGACATACATAAATTTGATTATATTTCTACAGATAACATAAATGTCTACAAATGATACATAAGCTGCTAAAGATGAGGTATATGACATAATTTCCAACATTATAATAAATGCCCAAACAGAAAACCATCAACCACTTCTTAACATCAACAGAGTAGACATGAACATCATGCTCTCTCCCTCTTCAAAAACAGCCCTTTCAGGACCAAGCATTATCCCAATCAACCTTCACACTTGAATTGTGACTTCTTGATAGTTTCCCGTCATTTTATTGATTCATCTAACTATGATATTATAATTTTTATTATTCTCATTATTATTATTATTACTATTATCATAATTATTATTATTATATTATTATTATGATTATAATTTTTTTTTTATTATTATTATTAGTAGTAGTATTCATATTATGATTACTATTGTTATTTTAGGGGTGCTGTGGTACAGCAGTAGAGCGTTGGACTACTGACTGAGAGGTCACAGGTTTGAAAACACTGAAAGACACAAGCATTTTGTCCTTCAGCAAGAAAACTCTGTTGCTTCACTCAACCCAGGTGGAAAAGTATCCTACAACAGACTATTATCCTAGTCAGAAAGTGATTGATCTAATCTGTCATTCTGCTTCATGCTACAGAGACTGGGATAAGCTCCAGCCTTGTGAGCTGAAAAACTTGAAAGGACTTTCTTTTGAAAGTTAATATTTACATTTAAGAAAATATAAAATAAATAAAATTCCACTCAATTTATCCCCTGAGATAAGTTATCTCATGATTTTTAACTGAAAAGCGAGCCTCAGCTGCAAGACCAGGGCCACAAACTGAGGCAATTGGTGAAAATAAAACTTGAACAAGGGTTAAATCATATTGTCCTGCATGGGATTCAAACTACAACTGCTTTACCACTATGACGATTTATAAGGGGCCTTACATCACTAGAGTAAAAAGCACTGTGAGGTAGTTAAAAGCAAAAGGGGTTAACTTTAAAGTAAATTCTTTTAAATAAAAAAATTCTAAGATTGTCCTTAAAAGACTCAAAAGACAGACATCTCACTGACCTTGTCAACTAATTGTGCACTGCATTCTTGTTTGACAACGTCCAACATCTTTTCTAGCCTATCAATATCCCCTTGTTTGTTGGAAACCTGGTTCTCCAAGGTCATGACCTTTGTCCGCAAATCTTCTTCTCGCTGACGTTGATTTTGAACACGATCTCTTTCTGTCTCAAGATCACCTTCTAATCTTGAAATCAAGGACTGTAAAAAAAAAAAAGAAAAAAGTAATGTGTCTATGTCAAAGTCATTATGGAGCTTAATAATCTAAGTGGATAAGTCAGAGATACAGTGAAGTCATTCTTTAATACACGTATTTCCATTTCAGTTCTTTCACAATTATATACTAGAGCTCAAGAGTGAAGAACAAAAGCTGGCGATTTACAAATGCCATTAATGAGTACCAATGTGTGCTTTAGATTGCATTGAAAATTAAAAAAGTAAAATTGCGACATGTATAAAAAATTACAAGTAAAAGTCACATCAATAGTCACAACAACAAGTGACAGTAAATAAAACAAAGTGTGTGCAAAGCATCAGTACCTGGAAATCTGTCAAACGCACATCTAAAGCAGCCTGACTTTGAATTAATTCATTTTTCTCTGTCTTGGTTTCTATTAGCTCCTTTTGAACAGCATCCATGGAAGATTCTAGCGCTACTCTCTATATTGGGGAAAGAGTAAGACAGGATGATGTCAAGTTCGTTTTCTTTTTCTTTTAAGGAAAGGGAGCCAACTGAATTCTTTTTTAATTTTCAAAGTGAGAATTATGAACTGTAATATGAACTCATGTGAAATTTTACAAACAGAGAATAAGACATCTTGCAACAAATTTTGAGCCTAAGATGAGTCTATTGGACAATATCTTTCTTTAAAACAAAACTGAAAATAGTGCATGTGGAAAGGGTTAATAGAAGAAAAATTATTAGGACTGGTGTTGAAAGAAAGCTTGGTTTAATGCAAAAGTAACAAAGGAATAATAAAGCACATGGGAAATTTGTGAGTTACCGTGTCTTAATAAAAATGTCAATCAGTCAATATAACCAAAATTTAAAATGAAGACAAAGAGGCAGAACTATTTATCCATCTTCATTTCATTTGCATATAGCAATTTCAACATTTACATCTTATCATTACAATAAATAATTATTTTTTTTTAGTATAATAATGTTATGCATTGTGTATGCATGGTTCCCTGGCATAACGCTTAATGGATCTACTAGAACAATTCGTATTTCAAAGAATAAAAATGTATAAAAACGTTTAAAACAAAAATCTCATTCTAAAAAAGATATGGCATATGGAGAATAAATTAAATTCATAAATAACGGGTATCCTTATCCTTATCTAAGTATGATTAGGGTTTGTTTTTTTTTGTATTTTACATCAAGATTCTTAGATCCCTCATGTTGATTGGGGGGGGGGGGGGGCGGGAGATAAGAAAATGAAGCAATCTTGCCACACTTATAATACATGAAATACAAAGTTCTTCAGTAAAAAGTTGAAAGGTACATTATTATGAAGGGAAAGAGGGAGATTTAGATTATTACAACTTTGAAATGTATGAGCCAGTACTAATTGCAGACACATTCACCATTTTTCAAGCAAAGAGAGCATGAATCCTCATTTGGCATTTTCGAATTATGTTTTTTTTTTCTTTTTTCAAGGAAAATTTTAGCCAAACTTTCTCTTAGGAATCATTTTTCGTACCTGTACATCATATCTTTGGTATATATGTTAACATGATACATTTTAGCCAGAATAATGATATTAATAACAACAATAACAACAACAAGAACAACAACAACAACAACAACAACATAATAATAATGATAATAATGATGATGATGATGATGATGATGATGATGATGATGATGATGATGATGATGATGATGAT
>JBCHJU010145293.1:0-10304 GCA_039654505.1 Plocamopherus imperialis | reverse complement strand
TAAGAGGCCGTCCGTCTAAGAGACCGCTTTTTTTGTCACCCGTGGACCGGTCTCTTAGGCGGAGACCACTGTAATAAAATGGCCATCTCTAAAACACACAAATCTGGTTTGTGGAACAAGCTTTTGGCACTGCATCATTTAAAACAGGAATGTTGACATAATTTTCAACAAGGTTAAAATTAAATGGCCACATTTAAGTTCAAGAAATAACAAGCTCCAAGATTCTATAAACTATGTAAAGATTGGAGCAGGGCATTTATAAAAGTCTAAAAACTCACAAACTCATTGATTGATTTACTTGGAGGAAAAATATGCTGTATAAGGATGAGGATAATCTCATGTAATTAGGGATAAGGAAAATATGACATAATTAAGGATGAGGAAAGTGTCATGACCTAGTAATTAAAAGTGAGGGAAATGGTAATGGTATAATTAAGGATGAGAAAATTATCATGCTATATTTAAGGATGAGTTAAATGTCGTGATGTAATTGAGATGAGGAAAACATGACTTAATTAATTAAGGATAAGGTAATTTGTACAAATACAAGGACAGAGTGTATGAAGCAGTAAAAAGTTACCTGTTTTCATTGTTTTCTTTCTGTGTTGGTGATGTGCAGTACGGCACCAAACACATTGTGACAGAGATGGAAGGAGCAGGCCACTCCATATCAACGTTGTACCTGTGTGGAGGGTTGAGGAAGAACAAGCTCTTTGTCAAAACACATACCGACGTTCTGGGTAATTGTCACTTTGATGCATTATTGTAGACCACTGATACTACTATACATTTAGGCATTTTATTCATTTCAAATCACATCTTTGCTGAAAACTTTGTGACTAGAAAGTTTGAAATAAATTTACAACGTTAAAAGACTCAGTCTCAGTCTGTAATGTATCTTTATTATAACTTTTTTATCAGTCTTATTCTAAGTATGGTTTGTAAAGGTGTACATAACATGCTTTTCTCCAAATTTTGATTTGAGTTCTGTGTGCCATTGGTGTTAATAATGCTTCAAGTCTTAATGGTTATCCATGCAATAGGTCTGCTCTGGCTTAGGGTTGTTTAAAGATTCAACACACAGTGGTTTTACTTATATCTAAGGGTGAATTTTATCTTAACCCTTTGGGTGCTAAATTCACCAAAAGGTGAATGTCCCAGTAAGTGACACATTTAAATTACCAAAACAGTACATATACATATACATATACATATACAGTGCTCACCGCTAGAAAGAACGCCTCAAATCAGGAGCTCAGGTATTCTTATATCCGATGTGTTCTTATTACCGATGTTCACTCTTGGAACGGGAACAAGGTGTGGTAAGCACTATGAAGGCGAAAAGAGGTGATGGGGGTGGGGGGAGGAGGCGAACTGTATCATCATTATAATTATGCCCGGAGGGCTGTGGGCACCAATACTGATTTGATTGTGCAGCAGACATTCCTAACCCCACAAAGTAATTCTCATGTAATCATATCCCGAGACTGAACAAACAATATGCAATTGTCTGACCAGTCATCCATCCGACCCACCCCTACACCTTGTCGCTCGTTTTTATTGCTTTTTCCGTTACGTGCATACCTGGCTGTGTCTTTGTCTTCATCAAAGAACACATGGGATCCAGACACAGATGTCGATGGATAAGTCGTCAATCGTCTCGTGTGATGTCATCACTAATGCAGGCGAGGGTGGGAGGTAGGGTCGGGGGTGACAGACCAATGCTACATTATCGCCTAGCATAATAGAGTGTCAAAATGCCGTACACGTGCTTGCGTTCAGGTGCCACCATAAGGAATTTTCAACACTCCTTTACTTTGGAGCAACATTTTTATAACCTGATTTTATTGAAAGAGGTTCTACGGAGGAAAGAGCAGGCACCAAGCGTTATAACCGATGGAAATGAATAGGAAAGTATTCTGCAAGGCAGAAAATTGTTCTTATAACAGATGTGTTCTTTTAAGCGGTGAGCACTGTATATAGAGATACATTCACCGTAACTTGATCACAGGCTCTTCACAAATCCAGCCTATGGTTCAATTGACGCCGACTACGATCATGTCGACACCTGCACGAGTGCACACTTTCTGCTCTGACCGAGTTTTTGCTACATAAAACCCTATCATACAGTGCAGGGTGACTTAGCCTCACTTCAGCTAAGTGCACGCTCATATTTCTCCACAAAAAGCGCAATGATAGTAAATATAATTGGCCTCATAAATACATGGCATATTTTTGATGACACAGAGACCGAGGACTAGCTGTGCGATTCCATACCGGTGCGAATGTGATCAAAGTCAATGTAACAAAGGAGATGCAAGCCATGTTTCACACCAAAAAAAAGACTCCCTTCACCCGGCTAGTTTTCCCTACAGCCATTCACATAGTCATCTGGCAGTAACGTGAGGCCAAGGCGGGCAGCATAGATCTAGTGCCCGATGGCCCTCATTTATGTAATCATTTCAGTGTGACAAGCCAAAAAGTGAAAGTGGAGATGGAATTTACCCCCACCCGCTTCCCCCTCGTCTCTGTTGGTCGACTTTAGTTGATTAACTTACAAACATGGCGCGAGAGTGTGCGTATCCAGCACAATAAAGGAAGCAATATTAACTCCATCCATAGGGTAAAATTGGGTGACATGTTTGGCCGCCACATAATTGCTCACTTCGGACAAGTGCTCGCTCAAGCTTTCTCCCAACCACCGTCCACTTAGCGGGGTCTACTGTACAAAGCATCACCTTACCACAACCTGACCTTGGCCTTGGCCTTTTTCCTCCCCAGGCCGGCCCCTCATCCTGCCAGACGCAAAGGAATCAGTCCTATTGGGGGCCGCTGTGCTTGGCATGTCTGCCTCCCAAGTTGAACCTAACATACAGGTAACCATGGTAAAGAGTAAACAGTAAAGAGGATTGGATGAACAGATGCCCTGGGACAAACTGGCAGAGCCATCTACCAACACATGGCCAAGCCACAACTAAAAGACCAAATCGACACACTTACAATGACACAAGGAAAGACCAAGTCACCATCTTCAGACTCCGCTCAGAACATATACAGCTCAACCACCACCTAAACAGAATTAAAGCTGAACATGCCCCTGTGTGCCCCCTTTGTAATTTTCCCCAAGAAACAGTCAAACACCATCTCCTGGAATGCCCTGACCTCAACAACACCTATCTTCCTCCCCCCGAGACCAAACATTAACAATACTCTATATGGAACACAACTACAGATGAAACAGATCTGCAAATATCACTACATAGCATTGGGCCGAAGGGCAAACGCCCAGGGGCTTCTGGATAGACGAAGAAGAAGAAGAAGATGAATGCCTGCTGCACTGTAGTGCACAAACGGAAGAACTGATTGAGCTCAGCAGCAGTGTTAAAAAAAGGAAGGTGATTTATGAAAATTTTCAATGGTTACTTCATTTTCAAAAAACCAAAAAGATTTTATTAAAAACATTAAACTCATCCATGATATTTTTATATGAGCTGGACTTCTATAATCAAGTAAAATTCAGGCAAAGGCATTGATCCTGACTGAAGAAGATCTATAGAGAGTTTACAATTGACAAACCTGAAGAGTTCTGTGATTTTCCTTTGCTTTTGTTGAGCTTGTTCGCAGTTTTCTCATCGAGATATTGTGCATGGTACAACTGACATTCGTCAGATGTCTTCGTTTTGACAATCGAGGCCACTGCATCCCAGAAATTTGTTGACGCACTATTAACTGTTCTTAAAGCTCTGTAAACAAGTTTTCAAGATTTGAAAAGCAATTATATATATGTGTATAAAGATTATAAAACCAGTGGTCATAGCAAAAATGTAATGCCTGTGTCTGTGTTCAAATTTTGAGAACAAGAAACACTCATATTTACATTTCAAAAACATTATTCATCCTTACAAACTACAGTGAAATTTGCAATCTCGCGATAATTTCTCTCCAACTATTCCCAAGTCTAAACTGAAAAAGAATAGGCATTTTTTTTTCTTTTTTTTTTTTTTGCGAAACAGAAAACTACAGATCAGTCAGAGCATCCATACAGCAAGCTACATTTAGAAAGTTAGAGCTCGTGCCAACCCAAATTTTAAAAATGATACAATCAGTTGTAAAAAAAACAAAAAAACATACAATCTAGGATAAATACCCATACAATTTTACCGTGAGCAGAAAATATAAAATGTTCCTATTTTAAAAGCCAAATATCTAAAGAGATGATAAATACATAATTCTAAGGGCAATCAATTTAAACGAAGTTCAAAGGGAAATCTAAAACTTATAGAAGAAATGAGTGAAAGTTTCAAAATGTTTTTATTCTAGGAGCCCAACAAGCACTGTAAAATACAAATTATGCACGATTGAAACTCATTCTCGGAAAAAGAACTAAATGCAGTTGTACTAATGTTTCTAGGACACCTCTACAAGATTGTTTAAATGAGTTTTGACTCGCCATTTATCAAAGGTACTTTCAAATATGCTGACAAACACTAAGTAACCTTAGTAACCTCACTTTAGTGTAAACATGCTCAAGATAATAGGATAAAGATCTAATTAAAATAATCAAATATATTTTCTCTCCACCTAAATCTTTCAGACATAAAGAACGAAAAATGTCATTCAGTCTTTCTCTCTGCAGAGTGAGCTGCTAAGTCAATTCTAAACAAAAATGGTTTAAAGCTTTCTTTTTTTATGATTCCATATCCCAATAAAATGCCAATGTAATAATTTCATTTACATTTAAAAGAAAAAAGAGCAACGAATATTTCAAATTAAGGTAATTTATCACTTTTCTCACCTCTGAAGACAATCCTTTTCATAAATTGACCAGCAATTCGTAGGTTCATCATCTGGAGTTAAACGTCTTCTCTTTATTGTTCTGTTTCTACTGGTACTTTTTGGAGTAGAGTCCACACATTCCAGTCCATTTATTTCTGATTCCACATCAGCATTGAATTTATGTATCAGAGAGGGACTCCGTTTTCTCTTCCTAACAAAATCCTCTTTATGATCACCTTTTACTACACAGGAATCCTTGTTGTGTACATCCACTGAACATTTGATTGCCCCTTTCTTGTTTTTTTTAGAACAAATATCAACTGAGCTTGAAGCGCCTTTATGCTTTTCTGATGAAGAGGACCTTTTGTTGACAAATTTGGTGTTAGTGATTTCAACGATAGGGGTATCCTTCGCCTTGGAGTCACTTCTTTGTTTACATGCACTTGAGGCACTGCAAGAATCTGCCCTTTTGCAACTGCTAGTTTTCACTCTGACTGAACGTCTGCAATTTTTATCATCATTTTGACAGTCTGACTCGATAACATCTTCAGGCTTTCTAGAGGAGCTCTTTAGCAGATTGCTGTTCTTCTTACTCTTTTGCAGATTGCTGCTCTTCTTACTCTTTTGCAGATTGCTGGTCTTCTTACTCTTTTCCACATTGCTGCTCTTCTTACTCTTTTCCACATTGCTGCTCTTCTTACTCTTTTGCAGATCGCTGCACTTCTTATTTTGCTTTTCTTCACTATCTTTTTTGTCTGATGTGACAACAGTCGGACTCTTACTGCTGGGACCTGTTTTCACCTTTTTCCCCTTTTCTGATGCAGGGTTGTTTTTCTTGTGAGTATCATCATCACAAGACGTGGAATTTTTCTTTTCCTTTTTACCCTTTACCAACTTTTCTTCCGTACATTTAACTAATGTACATGACTTCTTTTCTTTAGAAGACTTAATGCACAAATTTTGTTTCGATGTTTTCGTCTTTCCGCTGGCTGATTTACTTCCAACTTGACAAGGGCTGTCCTTCATTTTTCGGGAGTTATTTAAATTTGCACACTTGATCATCTTCTGTGAGGACTGTGGTAAAGAAGGAAAAATAAGCTTGTCACAAGGACATAAAAAACAATGTATGAAACAGCAATTCAAATATCAGATAAGATTGAGAAGGAAAAGTGAAGACCACCCCCCCCTCCCCCACCTTCCCAACGTGCATAGTAAGTCACACAAAGAAAAGCCAAACAACAAAACCCAAAACCAAGCCTAAAAACCCGCTTTTTCTGTCTCCCCGACACCTGGTTCTTAGTGCAACTGTACTGCATAATTTTAAGAAGGTAGAAGATACTTGCAAATGTCTAAAATAAATAAGTATAAAATGAAAGGTAACAATTTTAATTGGATTAACAAAAAGTCAAACTTGAAATAAGAAAATAAATTATGATATCAAGGCATACAAATGATATCACCTCTTTGCCCATCTTACGCTATGAGATGATAGTTTTTCAGATAGTGCTCGCCTTCTTTTGATATGCAAGTATTTTTTCATTGCTATTTCCTTTACTTAAAATTTCAGACTTGGAAAGCAAAATTGTTTAAAAAGCAGGTAAGGCAGCAAGCTTCTAGCTAAACAGCAGAAAAATGCCTTGCATAATAGATTAAGTGGAAGTCAAAAACCTCACTGTCCAAACAAAGTGTTTATCAGACAGCTAAATGAAATAGAACATAATTTACCTTTGAGAGTTTACAAAACGCTCTCGTTTCTTCCATAATTGCCCGTCGCGCATCATCTGTTTCAAAATCCACCAATACCTCACTACCTTTCATGACATATTTTTGACCTGACCACCGAGCAAGTGGGGGAAGTGAAACACGACCACTGCGGGTGAGTGTTAAACTCTTTGTTATCAATGATTTCTTCATAAGACCAACAGGGGTAAGGACTGTGGAATGCAATGAAATAAGAAAGATAGTCGTTAACTGTG
Source organism: Plocamopherus imperialis (assembly GCA_039654505.1). Taxonomy (NCBI): domain Eukaryota; kingdom Metazoa; phylum Mollusca; class Gastropoda; order Nudibranchia; family Polyceridae; genus Plocamopherus; species Plocamopherus imperialis. The sequence goes on along the minus strand of JBCHJU010145293.1, from coordinate 3,552 downwards.
TTCAAAGTGTTATTTTAAAAAATGTTTGTTTCTGTAAATAAATCTGATGTTCATTTAAATGTTCAACATGGATGGAAACTGCTAATAACAGAATTTCCCCCAGGCACAAGTGATGCAAGAGAACGCTCACATTTTATGTCATCAAAATGTTGCTTGTTTTGAACCCCCCCCCCCCCCCTCAACTGTCACCAGTCCTCAAACCCTGCATAATTGTCTTTATTGCATATTAATTTGGATTGTATTTTCTTTATAATTTATATGTTTGCTTGTATGTATTTGCCAATGAAACATTTCCATAGATCAATAATAGCTACTTTAATTTACTTAACAATAATAAAAGAACTCTTCAATTTATGTCAAAACATATACGGTAGAACTCGGAAATAAAGAGTTTGATGGGTCTAAACTTAATTACTTGCTATTTTGAGTTCTCGCTATTCCACAGCAGCCTAAAATAGTCCCAAAGCGCTACGCGGTTGCTCGAAGTAGACAAAAATGTTTGATTTCATGTGTGCGTGTATGCTTGTACATACCATGTGTGTTCATGTTTGATGTGTGCAAGTGTGATTCCAAGATGATGTAAAATTCATCTCAGTACAATTCTGATGACATAGACTACTTATGCATTACGTTATATGTTTCTCAGACTGTTTACCTTCTACCCTCCGTAGTCCTAGTCCTGGGGAGGAAATACTCACTTTTTCCGAGTTAACTTCTTTTCCACACTTGCTAATTTCATGCTAATTTTATATTATAAGGGGGGAAAACAGAGATTTAGATTTTACTCGCAATTTCCAAGCACTTACTATTTCCAAGTGTGTTACATGTGCTTGACCTAGGCCTTCTTCCAATACCCTTAATCTATGTTCAGCCAAGTCACTCATATTTCAAATGATAAAGCAACAGATGAGCTATATGGGCATCCAATAATTCCGACTACATACTTCAGGATCAGGCAACCGAGACATCGCAGTGTCCAGGTAAATTTTTCACGGATTTTTTTTTCTGCATGAATTATGATCATGAGAGTGAGGAATGCATTTTCTGTGAGGTTTAGTATGCTGCTGGTGGAACGAAAGCCATAGGTCATCAAGTTTTTTCAAAGCTAGATAAAACTCACCTGAGTTTATAAAAAATTAACAAACCATACGCACCTGAATCTAAGTCCTCTCCATTTTCAATCTGCTTTGATACAGGCGTCCCTTTTAACTTCTTTTTTGGCACAGGCTTCTTACTCTGATTTTTTTCTGGTTCTTTCTTTGTGTGATGATTTTGTTTCAAGGAATTTGTCTTTTTGCCCCCTTTTTTAATAGGAGATAACTCTTCGTAAATTGGGACACTGAATATAAACAGAGAAGCAAAATGAATTTTGAATTAAATAATTTTAAAAAAATGAAAAAGAAAAGAAATAAAGAAAAATTCAACCAAAAGAAGAACAAAGTGATTACAACAACCCCCCTCCCCCCCCACCCCCTTAAAAAAAAACCACCAAAAAACCAACACTTTTTTATGTAGCACACAGACAAATGTAGGCCTCTCAGCGCATTGTTTGTGTCTATAATACTATTATACATGTACATCCACTTCAGTTGTACGCATTTCGGTCCCAAGCCCGGATAAATACAGAGGGAAAATAGTTGCCTCTCACTGTAGCGAAATTTCTGTATATTAGCGACATTTTTCTCCGTTCCCGACGATGTCGTTATAGAGAGGTTACACTGTATGTAGAGATAAATCTAGATTTTACCCGATTATATCTAGATCTAGATTCTAGACGGCATTTTAGATCAAGATATAAATTTAGATATATATATACCTATTTCTATATCTATAGAAATCTATATATCTATATATATCTGTATCATTTTGCACTGTGTGAAACGAAGTAGTAATATTTTCGAGTAATTGCCCATGTCATGTAAATGTAAAACCCGGAATAAACTCCCGACTTCCGTCAGAGCTAACGTGAAGCCGGCAAGTGCAAAACACGGTATTCTTGCCTTTCCTTATAATGTGACTTTGAATCGAGCCACATCGGCTGAGCCTCCGGGCTTAACATACATTACAGAAGTGAACGGGAGGCGGGAGAGCCTCAAACACAAATAATATATCCTTTCAAAAACTATGTCATCTGAACACTTTCATCTCCTGAACAGTTGATACATGTGCATGTACCAAACATAATTGCGAATTATTTAGAATACAAAGCTAGTATGTGAAAAATATGAATCTAGAGTTGCTGATTTCATGATGATTTCTGCAAATAAAACTAAAACAAATTTCTCTTGATTTGTTTGCACTTTATTTAGCTGCATACCACTTGCGCCAGAAGTGACCTGGTATGATTTTGATCCTTAAGGAATCTTACAAGGGGTGAACATCCCTTCATTATAAAGGTTATGCTTTTCGCATTTGCTTTGAATCTTCAAAAGCAATAGTGTGGCGTTGCACCGTGAAAGGATGTAAAGCAAGATTGACAACACCTTTTAATGACTGAAATTGTCCTTTTTCTCAAATATAATTTATATTATTTTTATAGCCATTTATATTCATAGTTCCCAAATACATTCAGATTGTGGAATAAACGCTCTACCAATGTAAAGACTCTCTACCAATGTACAGCAAAGGTACACAAGTTTTCGAACAGAAACTTAAATGTACAACATTAGTGTCAAAATATTAAAATAATAGAGTACTTTCAGGCACCTTGACAAGAATACTCAGCTACCTGAGTTTGTCAGCATCATGAAGACTAAGACATAATTGGTGTTTTGAAATAAAATATGTTGAAAAAATTGTCAAACCTTGCTTACTGTCAGTTATTTTGGAATGAAATATCTATGTTGCAAAAATGTTGTGTGTATTTAACAAACATCCATCTTACATTTCCTTTAGATTAACGTGTATACACATTGATAATAAGTTTAATAGGGTTTGTGTGTAGTAGTTTCATTCCGATTTACTATCTATAGAGATACAAATTGAAGACGGTCAGTAATGGCCCCTTGAAGCTCTGAAAGCACCCAGAAATATAAAATGCCATCTCACTTGTCACAAGCTTCTATATTTGTGAAAACAAATGATTTTCACTTATTATTCACTGTTCATTTCTGGTACTGCCTTGGCACTTGCGTTCATTAAAGTTGGGTAAAACTTAAACCATATATTTTGGGGGCCATTGTTGAATAGTAAACAAAAGAACATGCATGCAAACTGGTCAAAGGCAACATGAAATTAAAATTATAACATTAGCTTTAGATGCATCAATTTTAAGGCAGAAATGAAAACCCCTGAAAAGATGATAAAAGGCTAACAAGGCCGCAATTATCCAAGAGCAAGTTTTCGGGACTTCAAAACTTTTTAAAACCCTGATTTTCGCTATACGGAGCATACCGAAGTAGGCCTACTGCCGAGCATTTGCGAACTTTTTAATTTTATCAATCGCACGCACATGAACAATGACCTGCGTAAGGCTCTCTCCCTGCCCCCCCCCCTTTCTCCCCCCATCCCTATCTCTCTCTCTCTCTCTCTCACTCACTCACTCACTTTCTC
>JBCHJU010145182.1:0-10304 GCA_039654505.1 Plocamopherus imperialis | reverse complement strand
GAGGCCAAAACCACGTTGAGGAGGTCGACCCAGCTGGAAGCCAAACAAGTTGGTCTTTCCTGGTACCAGTTGGAGAGGATGGCCCAGGATAGGGCGAAGTGGTGACACCTCATAGGCGACCTATGCTCCTCCGGGAGTACAAGGGCTTGAGTCAGTCATTCTCTAGTTTACAACTGCCATCGGACCTTGCCACTGAAATGTGTTTGGATGGTGTAGGCCTAATCTGTGTACTATGAAAACGTTGAGTTCTCCTGCGTAAAGGTGTCACAGTTTTGACTATTATTCATATTTATTATCATAGTTCTTCACATTTATCATATTCATCTCTGATTAAATTGCATTTCAATGTAATTACTAAATAAAATATTTTCATCATTTTCACCTTTTTATTCAAAATTGGGAACTTTAAAAAATGTATTGTACTTATTGAAGAGTTATCTTCCTTCGAACCACCGGACTATTTTTAGCTTTAAAACAATCTAGCTTGCAAAGATGAGAGGTCATTGGAGTGAATTTTATGTCAAAGATCTGATTATGATTTGATAAAGCCATGCCAAATGTTTGTTGTTGGTTTTTTTTTTTTTGGTTTTTTTATGAATAGGGGGCATGTCCCTGCTCTGATGTATAACGTTTTCTGAAAAATCGCTTTTGTAATTTTCAATGGACTGAGTAGTAGATCTGCACTGATGCGCAAAAAAAAAAAAAAAAAAAAAAAAAAAAAAAAAAAAAAAAAAAATCCCAACCAAAACAAAGCTGCAAACCAAAAGAAAGCTGCAAACCAAAACAAAGCTGCAAACCCAAAACCCAATTCCAGCCATATCCCTGCCTTGAAAGAAATACAAAACAAAACACAACAAAAAGTGAAAATAGAATGAAATAAAACAATGAAAAATATTTATAATCAAAGAACTATTTACGACAAAGTAAAATCAAATCTGTAACGAACAAAACAATAACTTTTTAAAAATCTCTCAAACATTTTATTTTGGCACAATTGAAGGATGTTTGAAATGACAAAAAATTAATACTTAAAAATGTAACTAGTTTCAGCATATTAGTATCTCTCATTTGCTCATATTCATAGACTATGCAGGAAAGGAATTTAGCAGAAAAAAAACAACAACCCAAAACGAGGCCCATTGAGATGAAAAAGGAACACAAACCATAAACTCACAAAATAAGCAACCCGAAATTAAATACCCAGTAAAAGACAAGAAAAATCACAAATCAAAATAAGTCTATATATCAAGATATAATGGGCTTCAGTCAAGATCAAACTGATATAAAAATCAAAGAACAGTATCACTGATTGTTATCTCCATAGGTGACAATCATCAAAAGAATGATCTTAAGATAAATAACTACTACATACTAATATACGGCTTAGGGAAAACGAAACCATCTTCCTGTCAGACAGCAAAAACGAGTACAGAATATATTTTAAAATGCATACAACCTTGGAAGACCACATGTATCTACAAATGAAACAAGTGTATGAAAGACAGTGTGATAATGTCTGTCTACGTAAATTATCACAGATTGACTGTATAGGAAATAATGTCCTATACAATAGTTGTTCAAGTCCTCTCAGCTATTGTCTTTTGTTATCAAAACCTTTGAAACCTGATTCCATATATTACTTGAGAATTGAGCCAAGCCGAGATGGGACACTGAATTTTCCATATGAGGATTCCTGTGAAAGAACAGGGATACATTGTTTTATTTTGCCCTTAGCTTAAACATATAGGCTAATAAATAATGAGCATCATTTTGCATACCGCTATGAAATGTAACAAAGTATTACAAACTAAGTTTAGATTAATGTATGGAAAAATACCAATTAAAAACAAAAGTTCTGATATGAGAAAAAAATCTAAAAAACATACTTATACACTGTAAAGTAGTCCTTTCAAGCCATTCGGCTTTCAGGGCCGGAGCTTATCCCGGTCTCTGTAGCATGAAGCGGACAGTGGCAGATTAGATCTATCACTTTCTGAATAGGATGCTAGTCTATTGCAGAATACTTTCCCAGCCAAGTTGTACCCATTTTCAACTGAGTCGAGTGAAGCAACAGTGGTAAATTTTCTTGCTTACGGAAAAAACGCATTTCCCTACACAGGTTTGAACCCGTGACCTCTTGTTCCGAAGCCCAACGCTCTGTCCGCAGAGCCACTACGCCCCCTTAGACACTGTAAACTCCAATTATAACTTTCAATTTTAGTGTAAGCAAAATGAAAATACAATAAGTAGCAACAACAGAAATATGGTAAAGCTCAAAACAGTTAGAAAATAAAGAGTCAAAACCAAACCACATCAATGAAAGCCACCAACATACCAACAACTTAAACATATTCAGCTCTTACTTACAAGAAATAGAAAACAATGAATGTTTAAGATGTTTGATGGAGAAGATAAAAGCTTGTAAAAAAAAAAAAAAGAAAAAAGAAAAAAAATGTAGCATGAAAAGTTGTGACAACCCAGTTTCATTAAGATTTAAGTTTGTGGTTTGCTCTTGTTAAGGTAATCATCTTCATAATTGTGCTGTGAGCCCAATACTCACTTCACCATCAGCCTTTCCAGAAATGAAAGATTATGGTGTGTGATATTTAGAGATGGTGAAGATTTGATGTTAGAGCGGCAGTGAGTCTGTTTAGATGTTATTATCATGACTCTATTTAGATGTTATTATCTTACCAAGACTGGATAATCATGTAGAACCATTCCACCAGATCTTCCAAATCCATGCTCTGCTTCATTCATACGAATGTTCATATCAGCTCTCTCTTTGCCCCAGGTTCTTGCATTGTCTTGGAGCTGTTAAAAAAAAGGAATCCATTATAAACCGTCATCAAGTATTTAACAAATAATGTGGTCAATTCTGTAGTCAATTTCACCACAGTAAGAAATGGAGATCCACTCAATTCTATTAATTTCAGATTTTAACAATATTACACTTGAAAGCAGCATTGATTTGTAGCTAGATACAACCTGTTTACAGTCTCTTGCAGTCTACTTTTAGGAACTAGAGCGTTTGAATATTCTGTTTACCTGTTTTTCTAGGGACATGATTCTTCCCTCTGCTCGTTCTAAGGCTTGGTACAACTCAAGTTTTTCCATGTCTTCACCTCCACCCATGCCTGCACGGGTCAGTTGATCCTAAAATGGAATAGAGTAAGCAAAGCATGTTTATCTAAATTTGAGCACTTCAAATAGAGCAACATACTCTAAATACATAAATGTGCACACACATAGCAAACAAGGAAGCACACAATAGAAAAACAAATGTAAAATATCTGAAAATTCAGAGCAAAAAAAAAAAAAAGTTTTTAAAATTGTTTCTTGGATAAGACTTGAAACCATGAGCCATAAATACCCAAATCAGATATAATTACCTTTAAGTCATCAATTTGTTGACGAAGGCGTTTATTTTCATCTGTCAAAGCTGCATTGGCTTCAGAATAAGCATTCCCTGTTGATGAAATTATTTGGTCAAAGAGTGTCAATGAACCACATGTACATATATATAGACTTAGATATAACCCCCACCCTCCCCCGAAAAAAAAAACAACCCAAAAAACATCCTTCGGAACTATAAAGCCAGGAAAAGACTTAAAGACAGATTATTGTCCACTTTCTCTAAAATTCAGATATTAGTTGAAACTAATAGAGAAGATTATATTCTTTTCGAATAAAATTATTTTTTCCTTTGGTCATCTTCAGAAGACTTAGCGAAAAAAAAAAAAGGAAAAAAATCATTATACCTTTGTTTGACTTGTCCTTTAGCCTCCGCAAAACATTTTCAAGTTTTTCAATAACTTTTTCTTGCTTCTTGCATGTTTCTTCAAGTTTCTTTACTTTCAGGACTTTATCTTGTAATCTCTGTAATAGCTCTTGTTGAGAGGCGTGTGCATGACTCATTCGAAGATAATCTTTCTCTTTATCATTTTTCTGAGACAAAAAAAAAAAAAATCATAATAATTCATTTTAAATATGAAAGATTATTTTTAATAAACTTTATGGTTCAGTAGTTTTTGTGAGAGTGCCCAGTGGTCGGGAAGCAGCCTAACCAAGTACTTAGGCGGAATGTGCCCTCAGACGATAGAGGAAAGTGTCTTTGGCTTCACACGAATCGACTGGGAAGATTTTTTTATGGGAGGATCTAGACCACCTTAGACTCCAATCACTCATTCTCCTTTCTTAGACTCCAATCACTCATTCCCCTTTAACTGGAAACCTTAGGCTATCTTGAAACCTGTTTGTCATGTGTGGATGAAGATCATTTTGCTAAAATTTTATATCACTTTTAAGGTAACGAACCATGCCGTCAATTGCAGCAAGTTCAAAGACACCCTTGACTACCACCAGACAGACATCATTTTGTAGCGACAGGGAGGGACTCAAGTTGTGGCGGACCTCTAGTATGGTTGCTCAGACTCAAGTGCATTGCTTCTGTAAATCTTAAGCACTCATTCTTTTTAACCAACCACCTAGTCAAGGCAAGGCAAATTATGCTGTCTTACGTAATTGACCAACTGGGCATATCTGTTCACCGAAGTCCAATTGTAGGCTACACATCTCTCGCATTGACACATTTGATTATTTGGACAGTGGACCAGCCAGGATGGCGTGCATTTTTAATCTCTTCCCATTCAAAGGGGTGGGAAAACTACTCAAGTCAGCTATAGGGATGGCTTTTTACACTATCTTACTTTAGTAAACTAAAGTACGACAAGTGTTCAAAGTCACTCTATCTATTTGAAGTTGACATTTCTCACTTTTTTGATTAACAACATGCCAAAAAATTGGGTGCTAAGGCGGCAGTGGCTTTCAAAGCACTCAGAGTGACAATTCTGTTAGGAAAAAATCTGTATCATCAAAGTAGCCAAAATAGCGGGCACTTAGGCAAAACAGGCACTCAGCCTGAGGGCACTCTTGCGAACACTACTGTATTTGAGTGTTGTTTTGACATTTTTTATTTTCCTTGATAATGCAAAAAGGTCAATAATCAAGAGCATTCAAGGTCAAGATAAATCCCTTAAAATCAGGAAACATAAAGAGAATGCATAAATCATTCAATTCATGACAGAAATATAAACAGATACCAAATATCTGACTATTCTTTTTGTGTCATCTTCAATAATATAATATATCCAACAAAACTCCTCTGTCCTTTCCACAAAAAAAAAAAAAAAAAGAAAAATGAAAAGAAAAGAAAAATAAAGTGAAGTATTCAACGAATGGAAACTAAACTCACAGTGTTCTATGCAAGAAGGATATCAATGCAGGAAAATAGTCACCTTATTACCTTAATCATTTCATTTTGGAGTTTCTGTACTTTCACTTTATAATCCTTCAATTCTGAGGTTTGGGCTGCTAGCTTCTGCCTAAGGGATGCTGAAATATTCAAGAATCTTATCAAAATTATAGTAGAATCTTATTTTAAAGAAATATAAACAGAAACAATTTTAAGGTTGACCATTTTACTATTGAAGCTGTTATAATGATATTTGTACCAGACAGATAACAGTCTGGAACATTCTGACTTTTCAACATCTCATGACAGTTTTGCTTTTCAATAATCATTATTGATATATGCATTTGTTCGGGATGTTAATCCATCATATATCTTGTATTATAGGACTGTCAGAAACTCTTTTCTCCCAGACAGCATAGCATTTTCAATCAAGAAATTTTAAGGCACAAATAATTTATTATTGAATTCTTAATCCTGCTTTAGCTAAGTTTCTTGTTCACTCTATCACTGTTTTTATACAAAATGAAAGAGTATTAATTTACTTCAATTAATAGAAAAGAAAAACAGAAGTATGGGTTTAAGATCTACTGCATTCCAAAAGCTTTGGAAAAAACGTACCATAACGTGCTGCCAACTCTGGTTTAGCCAAAGAATCAAGATCAGATGCATCAATCAACAATTTTCTACTTTCGTCATAATGTTGGAGATCTGTGCGAAGTTTGCTATTGACACCTGTCAAATCCCTTACCTGAAAATGATCATAGGTCATTTGTTGTTATGTTTGTATACATACAATTATGGACATAAAAGATCTGGTTTATACTTTTTATGTTAATTTTAAATAACAAAGTAGCTATACTGAGATTTCTAAATATTGTATCTATGACATCGCTATAACGAGAGAGTTCATGTAAAATTCATGCAAATTTACCTGGCCTCTCAATGTTAAAATATCTTGACCCATTCGTGTAACAGCATTTCTGTAGTTATCAAGATCTCTCATCTGATGATCCAGCACTGACATGTGTGTTTGCTCCAAGTCAACAGGATCTCTAGAATAAAAATCAATTCACAATCATGTAATTCTTGAAGACCCTTGTATTGATTGGATACCTTAAAAATCATTTCCTATCATCCATTAGACAATTTATCCATGTCTCTATTTATTTATCCATGTCTCCATCTTGGAATTGTGGCTTGGAAAAAGAAGAGACACTCAATTGAGGCTAAACTTTTGAAAAATAAATAACATGGGACCAGATCTCGTATTATACAATCAGCCTCTGAAATGCCCACCAACCACATACTGCTTTCCTCATAGCCTATGTAGCACACCTATATAGCAGAAATGATTTCACAAGAGTATTATATAACTAATTTTTGTCTCTATTTTGATTTTATTGCTGTAGATGCAATTTGTATGAAGCAGTGCTTGACAGTTACTTTCTGCTCGAAATGCTCTCTTCAACTCCAATAAGAGATTCCACCTTTACCTTTCTGTAGTTTTTCCAATCGTTGTTGTACAATGACAGTATTAAATCTTCAGTTTTATAGCAATTTACTCCGAGGTGGTACTTTTCAAGATTGTTTTGTACAGCAGCTATGTCTACGTAATTAACTCTGATAAAGTCTATATCATCACTATTATTTCACTTGGGCTTTGACTTTTGAATGTTGAGGTTGGTTGGGGCATGAAATTCACTTAAAAAGAGATTGAAATTATATGGTGATAGAGTAACACCATCTGCTTTGCTTTGAAGTATTGTTATGATTGTAAACAAACCTGGCTGCTGATGGATTGACAGTACGGGAAGGAGGAGCTGGTTTAAACTTTGTAGACCTGTCTGTTTCTGGTCCATTTTTTTGATCAACAAAAATATACTGATATTCTGGTAGAATTGACTCAACAGCATCATAAGGTGGAAGTTCACCATCTTTAATTGGCTGCAGAAAGAGGAATTATTTCACTTTTACTTCTCAAATTGAATATCATAAATAAGATAAGGAAAAAGTAGACATTTGTAAGCATTTGAACTCAAATCATGGCATAAGTAATGTTTCAGGAAGAATATTTACTTGTATAACTGTTTAACTCTAAAAGTTTAAAAGAAAAAGAAAAAAAAAAAGAAACAAAAAGAAACAAAAGAGAAAAAAAAAGAAGAAGAACCACAACTTGAAAAACAAAACTGAAAAAATTGTGAAATTTAGCAATACATGTATCTGTAATTTGTTGGTCTGCTCAAGATTTGTCATAATTTTATTTGCACGAAAGAATATTATGAACTGTATGAATCTGTATGAAAATGAAATGAAAAACAACAACACACAAATCAAGCAAACAAACAAACAAACAACAAAAACAACAATAACAGCAGCAGCAACAACAACAACAATAACAACAACAGTTACAACAACAACAATTTCAATAGTAAAATGTCAACCCAGAGCAAAACAAAATTGATTAAAATACGACAAAAAAAAAAAAAAGCAAGAAAAAACAAAAACACTACTTTTTGCACTGTCACCAACACCACCACAAATAATGACAAATTTTCAAAAGAAGAGAATACAACAGAAGCAGTGCATAAAAACGTTTTGGAAAAAAAAAGAGGTGAAAGGTAAAGCAAACACTGGGCCCCCCCCCCCCCCCACACACACACACACACAACACACCCTCCATCCTACCCAGAAATGTACAGCCTGGTATAACAAATTGCATGTGTAAAAATGGTTTCTGCTGATAAAAAAAAATTTCCAGAGGTGTTCACACTTTATTTCATCAAAATTGATTCAACAGAGCGGAAGATATGACCAAAATAGGGAGGCATGGTGAGGCCCTAATTAAAATCGCTTTTGCGGCTACTGGGGAGTAAGTGGAAACTGACCATCAAATCGACCAGCTTCCCTGAAATTGATAACTTCAGTTTGATTGGACCGACTTGAATGGTATGAACTCGTTATAAAATACTCTTCAAGAAACTTTGTTATTTTACAATGTGTGATGGGCTGTGTCATTCGGTGCATTTTCTTGCAACACCTTGTATAAGAAAGTGAACAAATAAGAAACAAAACAAAATAAAAGCTACACGAAGAAAATAAAACAATTTGCTGATTCATTGTTAATTTCAAATAAACTGTTCAAAAACTCTCTTCTGACTTGACGGGGAGTGAGAATAATTTGAAAAAAAGACCAAACAGAAAAACAAAACAAAAAAAAACAAACCCCAGGATGTTTACAAAATTATAAAGGAGGTTCAATTTGTCATATATAGAATGTAGATTATTTTTAAGCAAGAGCATCAAGAACACATACATTCTTACAGGCATTAATTATTTTTAGAAAAGCTAGTGCTACACACTATGTTTTGTGTGGGTCATGTGTAAATTCCTTAACAAATTTCACTTGTCAGTGTGTTGTAGCTATATATATATATGTGTTTGGGAGTTGTTGATAAACACATTTTGTTATTAAATGCAACAGGGTGTTGCAGATAAAGAAACTTTGCTTAATGTAACGTAGTGTTGTGAATAGACACAGCTAAAAAAAACCCAAACAAGTAGAAACAGAGAAAAAGACAAAATAGCATGATTTTAATTTAAACTTTCACTTTCACTATCAAGTTTACGGGCCAAAGAGTATAGCATGTATTACATTTCTGAACTAATGTGTATGCCAATAGGACAAAAACAAAACTCAAAAAATAATCAAATTGTGAAGTCATTGCCTTATATATCGAAGAATAATAATGATCAGCCATACTCTTCTGTGACAACTGTGCATGCAACAACAAATCAGTGCAAAAATTTGTGATGTAGACAATGTAAACAATATTGTTCCTTTATCTTCATTTATATCAGCGTACAAACATTTTAAAACTTAAAACTCAAAGATTCTCTCATGAATTCTATTTAGCTCTCATGTGACTGACATGCAGAGGAGCAGATATGCACTAGGCTTAAGGCTTAAGGTAATAAGAATACAAACTTCCTGAAGAAAGAATCTTCAAGTTAAAGGGATCCTATGGTTTTATTACGCAATGTTTTGTTTTTGCTTTATTGACAATGAATCTGAAAAAAAAAAGATCTACAATGAAAATACAGCTTCATATTTAGGGCTATTGTGTAGGACTAATCAGCAGGTTCCATAGTTTGTTCAAGATCAAAATCAAGATAACTATAAACAATCAAATTATAAACACACCTCAGAGGTATATGGCCTGTAATATAGAGTAGCCATTTTGAATTTCCTGGCCTTCCGAACCCAAAATGGACAGGAAAAGATCTATCTAGATCTAGAAGCTAGATCTAGGTAATCTAGAATACTAGAACTAGAAGGGAAAAAATGAGCTTGACTTGAGACTTGTTGAGTCTATTGGAAATGTACAAAAGCTTCCACTTCAATGTAAGGCTGTTGGCAAAACAAGGCGAATTTTACTGAATTCTAAATATTCCAATGAAACCAACTTGATCTAATAAAGTTGACATCGATTTTATGACGTAGTAAGATGTTTTTAACGGATTTCACTCAGCAGGAACAGATCTCGCTGAATCGCACACTCGGGTATGTTTACATCGTTACCAGGCGACAACTCAGACCGGAAACCGAGATCCGAATATAGTTCATACGGTGGGCCTGGCTGCCTTTAATTATAGAACTATTGATACGTTTGAGCGTGCCTGGTTGGGAACCAAGTGCTGTTGGCCCTAGGCTGTATTATCATAAATCGAGAAGAGATAGCGTGTCGGGAATTTCATTATGTTCGCGCTTTGATATATAAGTTTCAAGGTAAATCTATTGAATGAAAGCACATCGCGTAGACCTCTGAACCGTCGCTGTGGAGAAATGTGAAAGTGAAACAAGCACATAAAGTGAACGTATTGAATCTACTGTATAGAATATTGACATAGCGGTAGGCACCGTTTCAATTTATGTCGTTTACCCTATCGTAAATTTTTTTTTTTATGACGATTAACGTTGCAGAGGGACGTACACAGTACACACGGACGGAGAAACACACCTCTTCCTCCCCCCCCCCCCCCCCCCCCCCCC
>JBCHJU010145071.1:0-10304 GCA_039654505.1 Plocamopherus imperialis | reverse complement strand
GGTAATCCTTTGTAAAAATTTGAAATACACAGAGCACGAACAAACATTGCTGCCGTCAAGGCGCTACACACTACACATCTAGGCCTATCAGTAGGTTGTAGGCCTATCATAGATTTTTGTATGGTGTTATCACCTCTTAAGACTCAAAGCCAACACCCCGGCTGAAGACAGCCTACATAGGGGGTGTTTGAGTGTGTGTGTGTGTGTTCATGTGTGTGTGCCTGTGTGTTTGTAAGATTTTAGCTTTAATTTTCATTGGAATGCCTTGCTTAAGATAAACTGCTGGATCGGTCCCCAAGCAGTTTATGTTAAGCGGATTCCACTGTAGTGTTCATAACATGAATCCCATTTGTATGTTGAGTAAAAAAAAATAAATAGTATATAGAGGTATTGTTTCATATTAATATTATAAACATTTTGTGTGAAAGTGTATGTGTGTATGTATGTGTTCTGATGGTCTACTGTCGGTCTACATGAAGAAAAAAAGGCACAACGTTTGCTGGTTCTAAAAAAATCAGAATCAGGGAATAGAGTGTTCTTGTGGGCGAAATATCATCCCAAACCAGTAACACAGTATACCTCGGACAAAACGGCACAAACAGAACTTTCCTTTTAGTGTCGTAACATCAGAGTGCCCTTACAACCGAGCACAATAAAACCACAACATCTTTAAGAACTGAGCTTCCTTGCATGTTTGGAAATGGGGAAAGAGAAAAGGAAAGGGATGGAGGAAGAGAAGGGGAGTGCTGGTACGCTTATAAGGACCATTAACAGTCGCACAACAAACTGTTGAAGGACTAGAGAGGCATTTAAATTGGTTTCTGAGCGTAGTGCAAACAATTTTGAAAGGTCAAAGCCTGTATTGTTAATAGCTCCACCTTCTGTGGTGCCGTTTTAACAGAAACAAAGGCCATGAGTGCCGTTAAATCAGTAAATTTTTACTGTCCCGTAATAGAGGGGAAAAGGGGGCTTGGGGAAGAGCCTTTACACCAGTAGGGGCCGTTACAGCCCTAGCCGCTATATGTGAATTGAAATGTATGATCATGGATTATTTTTAAACTAGCGCACCATTGATTATAATTTTAACCAGAAGATGTAAAAATTGCATTCATTATTTATGTTGCAGTTACATTCATCCAAGGCATTCATATGCAGTCTGGTCCAATTAAAAAAAATTTAACTCCGCATCACACAGTGACCAGATGGCTGGTTTGTGAGTTTGTAAAACTCAGTTTATCACTGCGAAGCTGTTACACATGATAGTCGATTATACTAATGACAGAGACAAACTTGTTAAGACAGGTCACACGGTTAAGGATGTGTGGCTGCGTAGATGGACATGTCTTCTCATTCACCCCACAAGCTTACACATTGAAAGGTGACATTGGTCTCATGTGTCGACACTTTCTTGTCTAAATAGCTCTCATACTAAATGCGACCTTTGTAAGTTTTTTTTTTTGTTTTTGTTTATTTGTTTTCTTAAATGCAATAGGTAACAACACTTTACTAATGATAGTAAAGTGTGAGGTGGTATGTAGTAAATTTGTGACAAAATTTCATTTAGTATCTCACTTTAGGAGAAATATTTAATCGTGTTGAGACGAGTGAACATTTGCAGATTAAAAAAAAATTCATTTTTGTAAGCAAAGAGTTTTTAAACTGCATTCTTATGTGTGGTAACCACTTTAATACGGGATTATAGATGATTAAAATGAAGCTTGTATACAATATGCCTATAATAAGTTAGTTCAATCACCTGTTGGATGCGTATTCCGCTCGAAGTACTGGTTAAGTAGCTCTAAAGCTTGAGGTGTGAACGACGTTCTTCTTTTTCGTTTTTTACTGGGCTCACTGCCGATAAAGTCTGTGAGATTCTGAACTCCATTTTTATATCTTTCTTCTGCTTCTGCCATCCACCTCTCTAAAACAGGTTTTATTTTCTGGGCACTTTTTGGGGTAATGTCCAGTTTTTCAAACCTGTGGAAAGGACCAGACAAAAAATCATGATTCTCACGTCTCCTCCTGCTTTGGGCAAAAATGGCCACTTATGTGTACTTGACAAGACAAGTTTATGATAATTGGATGTATACATATAAACACTTCTCAAAAACCAATCGAAGGTTTTGTTGTTTCAATATTTTGCCATGCAAGATGGAAAGAATCTGTCCTTGAATTAATAAAGAGAGTATCTACTTAACTAGGAATATTCTTCTTCTTTACTTTTCAAGAATTCAATAATTTACTCAAGAAAGTCATGCACTAAAGCATAACAATATTAAATATATGTATACTTCACAGAAACCAGTATGGACTTGGACCAATATGACTTTATTTTGTTTGCGTTTATTTGTGTGTGTGTGTGTGTATGTGTGTATGTCCGTGTGTTATCATTAAGTAGACATTAGCCTTGCTTTTTCAGAAACGTCTATAAAATGAAGCAACTTGAGATACAGAAAAAAATGAAGATGAAAGTAAAACTGAATGAAATGATTCCCCACCTACAAATGGCTGACTGACTATATGCAGGACCCTCTGTTGCACTCAATGCCTGACCCACTTGCGTCTGTGTAAGTCCCAAGGATAATCTTCTAATTTTGAACTGACGGGCAAATTCTTTGATTTCATCTAAATTGATACCATCCACAGTAGTACTTTCTGTGGAATTTCCAACAGTATCTGAAAAGGGGAAAAATATTTGATATAGTATACTTTTCAAAGGGCTACAATGAGAATTGTCACAATCCTCAACATTACCCACAGTAAAAATCCGGTTAGAGGAGATATTCATATTAAGCAAAGGTGATGGTGTGTATTTAATCATGATTTTAAAAAATGTTAGAAGATTAAAATACAAAACAAACAAATCAGACTCAAAAGTGACCCAAAAATATTCAAGGAATATTTTAACCTTCACATCATTTCCATGTTCAAATTCAATAATACACAATTAAAACAAATAAAAATAAAAAAAACAAAACAAAAACAGTGTAAATACAGAAAGTAAGTATCCTTTAAACCCACTTCCATTGTATAATATCAAAGGTCTCTATTAAAGAAATCATGTTAAATAATTTTTAAATATATGAAAAAAATATCAACACCATTTTTTCAGCTTCATAAAAATTTAGGAATATTTTGAATTGTTTTACATGAGCCAGTTTCGTTTTGTGTCACTGTGTTTGCTAAATTCTCCCTAGGTGTCTCACATATCAAATAAAAATACAACACAAAAATGGAAAGAAAAAAAAATCTTACGTGGTAAAAGCTGTGAGACATTGGGAGGAAGACCATTGGTTGCTGAGGATAAATGAGATTGCTGTGAAAGCTTGGCATTTGCATGTGACACGCTAGCAGCTACTGCCTGTGACAAGGTTTGTTGAAGGACTTGTTGAACAGTTGCAGCTGAGGCTGCGTGATTTGCTGAGTGGGTGACCAGATGGGCAGTGCCTGATGATGCGTGAGACTGGCTGCTTGACACAGGTAACGAGGCTAACATCTGGGAGGACGAGGAGATTGTTATATGTTACATTATATCCTGATACCAACATTCAATGAAAATTATCTCTAGCCATTTGATAAAATCTCTGAGACACGCTTTGGACAATCTTATACTTTAAATTTAAAAACAGTACCCTAGTCATTTAGAATGTCATGATTTTCAAGAGGGACAATCAAGATATACATTGTGAAGGGACGTTCTCTGATGCCACTTGACAAGACATGACCCATAAATAGGAATTTGAAAATTGGAGCTCTTATACAGCGCAGACTCACTTAATTATGTTCTACATGCTTTACGTGGGTTCCCTGACAAGCCTTTTCAATCTAGTAACTTCTCAACTCCCCGGGGAGCACACTGAGATGCAGCCACTTTACAAGCACATGCTGACAAGATCCTTTTTTCCAAGAGCTTAACATTGTTCCCTCCACCGGGACTTAAATATTTGACCTCTCAATCCTTAAAGCAAGCACCAAGAGACAACAATGCCGCACAATGTACAGAAAGAATGATGAGGAATAGGTTGAAAGGCTGACGGTATTTTGATTATGCTCTGTATGAGTCTGAAGGTAAAGATAAAGCTTACTTTCTCTGAAGATTTACTTGGAAGCTTACACAGTCGACTACGCTTGTAGCGATGTCCCTGGGAGACCAGAAAAAAGATCGCTACATCAGAAGTTCACTACAGCCGTTAGAAGAGTTTGAGTTATAAAGGTGCCCGTTCCAGGGACAAAGATCACTTCATCCGAAAATCGCTACAACCAACTTCGTTACAAGTGGAGTTGACTGTACCTCTTTATTATTCTTTATCAAAGTATTGCTAACCAATTCAAGTATCCAATTTTTGGGGCTGACCTAGGAAGTTAATGGTGCATTTGTTGCAAGTCTACTGCTGATCCAATTCATTCTGTACACCGGTACATGTACAAGGTAGGCCAACACAGGGTGTTCCCTACAAAACATGCGCAGGCAGGTGTCGCCATTCGCATGACTAAAGAAATGATTTGTACTTATAGAAAAATTTCTTCTAAGTTGTTTGCACTTTATTTCATCAAAGTCAGTTCAGAGAAGTCAAAGATATGCCCAAAATAATGACGCATTGTAAAGCCCTAATCAAATGAGATAGCCAGTGCGACAGCTTGACCGCAAGTAAAAATTGACCATCAAATCGACCATGCTTCATTAAAATGGATTTAATATCCCCTTGCGTTGACTGATTCGAATGAGATTGGATGCAATCCACCTATCAAAAAATTGTGAACAAAAACGGTGTGTTTTAAAAGTGCAAGGGCCATATCAAGGTGTGCCCTTTTTCTTTGGATACCCTTCATACTGGGGGTTTATGACATTGGCGCCATGCATTCCAGCTGTTGATAAATGAATAATAAAAAATAAACCTTGTGCACTAATCTGACTTGACCAACCTGTGGACTGACGGCCAAAAGCTGCCCGCCTGATGCGGTGGTCAGTAGCTGTGGCAAAGTGGCAAGATGGCTTGAGAGTGGCTGACTAGATTTGGATGAGTTGTGGGAATCTCTGGCTTGCAAGCTGGAAGCTGGTCAATAGAAATAGAAATTCATTGACTTGACAAAAATTGCTTACATAACATGACAATTTGATAATGGATTAAGATTAAGAGGCAGAAGAACGCTAGACATCTAATAATATATTCAAATTCAAGCAACAATTTTCGGTTTTGTTTTGTTTTGTTTTCATTTTTTTTTCTTTCCAATTATGAAATGTACTTCTTTTCTTTTGATTGTCTGAATAGGAGAGTTCTAAAAACATACTGATCTTAAATATTAGTTCTTTGTCTTAAACAGGGGTCTCAAATCCAAATTCTCAAAAAGGAGGAACTTCATGCGGACTTTACTTTGATTCCGATACGGCATACGCGGCATGTCTAGCAATTCAAATTCGCATCAAACATTAATTATTATACGTAGCCTACATACACTATATGTTAAGCATATAACACACACACAGTAGACCATGTAATAACATCTTTGCCTACATAGTTACCCATGTAACTGACTTCATATTTCCCTAATAATACATTCAAATTGTGGAATAAACTCTCAACCAACACAATGTAGAACTACTACAACACTAACACATACTAATTATATCAAAAATGCCATAAACAATTACTTCAGACAAGAATCCTCTACCAACTGTATTTGTCAGCTACTTTGAAGACTAAGACTTCATAATCACTATCACACCATCCACGTAATATCACTAAAAAGCAAATCTTGCCTAATCCAATTGTTTTTTCTCTCATCAAAGGGGCCTATGAGCAACGCCACTCGCCTCCTCCTTCTTGATCCAACTTAAGTTCTAATTAAAGAATCTAGGCCTATCTCGCCAGCACGTACCTCCACACTCAATGACAACACGCCTGGCCATCGCGGCCGCCTATCGCGTAGATCTAGGCCTAGATCCAGTCTAACACGGCACCAACACAGATCTGGAAAGTGGATTCTAGACACTAGACTCTAGGACCAAAAAAAATCCATCCACTGAAGAAAAATGTATGATTCAGTTTGATATTTCCGATTCAAGAATAATTCACCATAACAAATTTATCCACAAAGACGCAGCCAGGAGATGCTTTTACGGACTGTCGGTCAGTTTTATAATATAGGATATATCATTTCCCAAAACACTTACTAGATACTCATGAACACTTGCAAGGAAATACTTCAGTAAGGATGCTTTGTTAAAGATAGGTTTCCATACCCACTGCTCGTTCTAATGTTCTATAATATGATGTGTATTTTTGATTTCTCATAACGCTCGTGCACGTCATACGTCGCTTTGAATACTGGACAAATGTCTTCTGCTAATGGACCCGACAGCTTAGCAGAGGGACTTGAAAAAGCGAAATAAATTTTAGACCCATGCTTAAAGCAATAAATGTTGAATGTCAATATCTATAAGATCATTCTAAAAACAATTTCCTTTGTAAAAAATTGGGAGTTAACAAAGTTATCAAGAATCATTTATATCAGGCAGCAGGATAAAACATCCAAAATGTGAAATTTTTCATGGCTTCCAATCATTGCAAATTTCTAAATCTCAAAGTGCTGAGAATCCATAATATGACGCAAAAGAAACATTTTCATTTAGAATTCCTGATATGGATGAAAGCATCTGCTTAATGTTTAATTATTGACATTCCACGGGTGAGAAAAAGATCTGTTTTCATGGCAGATTTAGAATCTAACAAATTCTCTTTCCAAAACCATAAAAAGATCTCTATATTGTGCAAAGATAAATTTTTGAGTACAAGTAACTTTCAAAAACAAAAACTGTAACATTCTTAAGTATAAAAGCAATCAGTACTTTGAACTCTCTTGCTGTTAAGAAGACAGTGTTTTCATGTTTACTCACCAAAACACCTAAAGACTCTAAAGAACTAACCCATAAAAAAGATAAAAGTCAAACATTAAGCATAATTTGGCTAAACTGATAAAATGAAAGAAAACAATTGAACCTACCAGTAGCACCAGCCAAACGCCGACCTGTGTAAGGGAATAAAAAAAAAAAAAAGCATTTTATGGTATTTTTGAGAGATATTCATATGTCAAACATTCTGGAGGATTATTACAGATAAGTAATAATGTGTAGTAAGCTGACTTCCAGCTTGCTTTACTTGAAAGCGTTAGAATGAAATAATAATAATAATAATAATAATAATAATAATAATAATAATAATAATAATAATATTATGATAATAATAATAATAATTATAATAATAATAACAACAATAATTATGATAATAATAATGATAATAATGATGATGAAAAAAACCTCAAACCAAAACCAAAAGCCCCATAAAACAAGCTGATAGTAATTACAGTGAAATTTCAAAAAGAGATTTTAAAAAATAAATACACTGTCTATGTGCAATAAATACTTACAAATTCAATATTCTGAATTAGATACATATTAAAATCAAAATTTCCAAAAAAAAAAAAAAAAAAAAAAAATCAGTTCTGTGCATGAGTTCAAAAAGAATTAAATACTCATCTAATAAAAACACACGAATATCAGTGCTTTCTTTTATATTTAAAAAAAATACAATCGAGACTAAATCAACAATGACTAAATACTTGTGGCCTACCCACCCAAGGGTTGAGACAAGGCTTGCAAGTTAGTGAGGTTGGTGGCCAGGAATTGGCCGCCGTTGTTGGTAGTGATAAGTTGAATTTGTTGGTTTCCCCCAGTAGCCAGGGACACGGGGATACTGATAAACTGTTGACCTCCGTTGCCTGACAAATAAGAGTAGGAGTAAGATTAAAAAAACATAAGGTACATTAGGGACATGGGGACACTGATAAACTATTGACCTCCGTTACCTGACAAATAGGAGCAGGAGTAAGATTAAAAAAACATTGCAAAATAAAGTGATGGAATGCTTTTCTCAAAATTTCAATTCATGTAAATGAAGATGACATTTGAAATCGTACCAAAATAGTCATCCAACTGAATCAAAAGCAGTTGTAGTCTAATTTCGCTATTCAAAAATTCACTGATTCGAATGCCGCGTTTATCTGAACGATTGGGCCGAACACATTTTTTTCTCATTATTCATTTGTTGTCTGATCTGCCATTCATGATACTAAATAACACCGATTCGGGTGAGATCGCTATTTTTGCTTCGTTGATCTGAACTTTTTCTCCCCATCGAAGGAAATCCACTATGCTTACTTAAAAGGTAAGTCTGGTTTTCTTTTTTCTGATTGGTGGTTTATTCTGTTGTTCACACCTATTCAGACAGTGGGGTATTGTGATTATCAATCCTTCTTGGTGGACATAAGATGGGTAAACTTTTTTCACACCTGTCATCACAGTAATTTGGCAGAGACCATCTTGAGACTGATGTACTTTTTCCCCACTTATCAAGAGGCTAGATGACTTAGCAAACACTGTCTGGCATCTCCCTTGTTTACGATGTATGCATGCACGTCGTCATACCGTCGGGACAAGTGATTTTAACGAACTTGTGAATGAATGCATTTCTTCCTGATCCTGTTCAAAATCGTCACATTGGAACTGGACCTACAAAATAAAAGAAACAGGAGTCGCAGCACAAGCTCCTAGAGACTGACCTGTTGAGACAGGAATGAGGATTTGCTGCACTGGCACTGAGTGGCCAGACTGGCCCGTGGAAGCAGACGCCGATGGCTGGCTGGCAAGGAAGAACTGTGGCGCCACCTGGGGTTGGCCAAGCAGCTGGGTTTGACTACTCAAAGAGGAGGACAGGGCACCTGAGGAGGCACGACAATGTATTTGAGCAATGTAGAACGGTTAGAACGGTTTTTAATGAGCATTTTAGACATTGTTATGAAAGAAACACTTCCCCTTGTTTCTCATCTTCGTCCCTTACAGTCTCATCTTAAGTAGAATGTGAAAATAAACTCTATTGAGGACCAACTACGAATTTTATTTGACATGCTTTGTGAAAATAACTATTCATTATACTTTCCAGTACAAAATAAATGTATATACTGTCTTTTATAATCAATTTTCTCATAATGAAGTAGTCTACCAAATGCATTAGTCTAAATTGAAGCAAATATTTAAGCTTTCATTTCACCTCCCCCACTGTTCCCAATCAAAAAAGCCAAAAAAGGATACAGACCCTATAAAAAAAAAAATTATCGAACTTTCCCTAGGATCACCGTCCCCAGCACACAATGAGTTCAATCTACCATTGAAGATTTCGTTTTGGTCGTCTCCAGCTATTCTTTCTTGCCAAGTCCAGGGACGGACATTCTTCTTCCAGCTCACTCTTACTTTCAGTTGCCCTTCACTACAAACTAAACTATTTCTGGCTCAGCGCTGTCCAGCACAGAATGCTTGTGGCTATGGAAGTGACTGACTGACTGACATGAGACAGACTTGACAATCTTAAAAAAAAAAAAAATACTACTAACCCTCCCCCTCTCCTCCCCCCAGAACTTGACTCACTGGCTAGGTCTCCGGTCTTGCTTTCCGTCCCAGAAGGGGTGGTGGCAGTGTCGCCAACGGACGGCACGGACATGAAGAGCTGGTCAGCCAATCCCAGGCCACTGCTTGCCATGGACACGTGGGGGAGCGACACGGACGGCATGGTGAACACGGACGACACAGGGGCCAGAGGCGACTGTGTGCTCGTGGCTGATAGCATAACATCCTGGGGAACGTAAATCAAAAGGTGTGATGACATTACGATAATACACATGTCATTAGTTTAAGCAAAGCAAAAAGAACTGATGTTCTGTAACTCTAAAAGGCAGGATGATAGATAAGGAGTTTTTCTACAAAGTATGAAGAATTGACATTCTATAACTCAAAGACGTGATGACAATATGACAATGATATTGAGTTTTAACTATGCCTGAATAGTTGACATTCTGTAACTCTTAAGTAATATGGTAAGGAGTTTCAACAAAATAAGAGAATTGAATTGATATTCTGTAACTCAAAGCAAAAGGTGTTATCACAAAATGATAAGGAGGCTGTAACAAAGTAAGAGAATTGATATTCTGTAACTCAAAGTAAAAGGCGTGATTACAATATTATTATGTTAAGGAGTTTTAACAAAGTAAGAGAATTGTTGTTCTAAGGCACAGTGACATTACTGCTCATTCCAATATCCTTGTCTTGAGAAATGTAAATGTATGACACTCAGGGGCGGATTTACCCCTTTATGCTTGGGGGGCACTTTGTTTTGATGATTTCAAACAAAGTGCAATCATAACGCGGATAACAAATATTTCAGATTGTTGTGTCACACAACAATCCGTATTTATCT
>JBCHJU010144849.1:0-10305 GCA_039654505.1 Plocamopherus imperialis | reverse complement strand
CCGATTGGATGACTTCCTTTTGAAACCACGGCTACAACGTACCTCGGCTACAACGTACTAATTTCCCGGTCCGAAGGTAGTACGTTATAACGAGGTTCTACTGTAGTTTATCTTCACACATGCCAGACAAGGCCTGATTTCAAAATGCGACTTCTCCTCATACAAGGTTTGATCAAGAACCATTCATGTCTTAAATTCATGCTGTTGGTGAGCAAAACAGTAACAAAGATACCTATTAAAATGTCTTGCAATTTCAAAAATTTAAGCTATGATTCATTAGAGCAAAAATTAACATGATAAACAATGGGGCATATATTTTCAGCTTTAAATAAATAAATAATAAACAAATGAATAAAAAAGTAGGAATAGATAAATTTATTTGTTGAAAATTTTGAAACGACAATAACATTGAATTTTGCAATATTTAAAAGAGGCAAGAATTATTTTTTCTTTCTTGTAAATGGAAGAAAATATGTAAAAAATATACTTATAATATGAGCATTGTATTACTTTCGCATTCATGAAATAGCAGATATGGGTAGAAATGGCCATCAATATAAAAAGAAAAAAAAAAGGAAAATTCTTCCAGAAAAGAACGTCAAAAAACATTTTTCCCTAGATTGGAAAAATCTATTACAGGGCAGTGTCTCACGTAAAGGTTTACCCATTTAATAAAAAAGATCTTTTTTTTTTTTTATCACAAAATGCCATTGCCATATAACTGAGAAGGATACTATTGAATCTCAAATTGCATTGTATATAATAATAAAATGATCATTTGATCTTGAGCAAAATGGCAAGGTAACTAGTCCAACAATATATAATTAGTAAAGTGAATCATACTTTAAAAAAGAAAAAAATTGGGGAGCTGTGGTAAAGTAGTGGTGCGTAAGACTATGGACCGAGAGGTCACAAATTTGACGAGTGACTCATGCATGTTTTGTTTTTTTCTTTAACTGACTGCGTCCAGAGTTTTTTCAATGGCTGGTCAGAGTTATTTTTCCTTGTGAAATTTTCAGCTGGTTCGGTTCTTTAAAATGTAACTGTGAGCCATACAATAACCCCAACTATATTGTGTCATATACCGAACTGTTCAGAAATGTTAAGAGAATGTGCGTGTAATGAATTTGTTTGGCTGAAGTCTGATATAATTCTATTTACGAAACGAGACGTTGACAAAAAATGAAAAAAAAAAAACCCAAGTTTACATAAATGTCTAGATACGGCACAATAAACAACGAAATATGAACACACATTCGATTTCCAAAGTGCCGCTGACCGGCGGAATGGACGTCAGTTAATGAACAAATGGACGTGAAGGTCTCCCTTCAAAATCCTTATAGTAATGATGCCTCAGGTGTGAATCCTGTTGAGTTGAACAGGAGAAATCTTAATGAAAGGAAATTATGTGATTGTTTTCTTGGAATCTGCAAGGGATTCTTTTTACAGTTTTATGACCAAAGAGGCAGGCAGGGTGAACAAGGGATGGAGAACTCTCTCAGATGCTGCGGCATGTCTGTAGTATGTAAACAATTGAAGCATATATATTTTGAACATAATTTGTTTTATGAACAAGACGTACTTATGTTTACCCAACTTTCAAATTTTTTAAATGTATTTTTTACAGTGAATTTGGGGGGATTTTTTTTTCTTTTTCTTCTTTTTTTTTTTTTAAAGCAAAAATCTGATTCCTTAAATGGTGATCTGACAACAATAACATTTTAAGTTTTGTGTGGAATTCAGGGGGTCTTTTTGTTGTTGTTTGTTTGTTTTTTTCCTTTTTAATTCTAGTAATGGAAATTTGAAATTTGCATTCATCGATGTACATAGACAACCACTTACTTCATTGGGCCAGTTTGTTCTGAAAACATTTTGTTTAAAAAAAGATTATGATGTCTGAGCAGTTGTAATTTGTATATATTGTAACTTGCAAACCTTACTCCTTTTTATACGCAAATTTAGTCCAAAGGGTTAATGAAGACTATTATTGAATAGCTTTTTGGGTTTTTTTTTCATCGGTGCTGTGTCAAAATATTTTTCCGTTTTGTTTTGTTTTTAGTGTAATTCCTACTGGAATCGGGGGAAAGCATTTAAGTTCATGGTGTTGACCCCCCCTTATTTGACCTCATGGATTGGTTTGACCATAACCCTTTTCGTTGCATTTGTTTCTTCTACCCCTTCTCCCCTACCCTCCAGGACTGCGGACTCCAACTGACGGACGAGGCCGACAAGCGTTGCTACCCCCTGGATGGACACCTCTTCTGCCACAGCTGCCACATCGCCCGGCTAAACGCCCAGTACCCCAACGAGACCTTCTACGTGGACCCCCTCACCTTCAACATCCACAACCGGGGCATCGTCCGCCGGGACAGCGACGCCAGCCAGGGCAGCGCCTCCAGCCTGTCCCTGACCCCGCAGTACTCGGCCACGCCAATGCAGGCCGGGCTGAGCACCATCCCGCCGGTGGTTCTGGGCCAGGCGGAGGGGAACATGGCCCCCAACCACTCGGCGGCGACGGCGGCGGAAGGGACGAGCCCGTGGCACAGGGCCGGTGTGGGTGGGCGGGGCAGGGAAGCTGGCCGCGGGGCGCCGGGCGGACTGTCGGACAGTTTCTACTCCCACTATTCCGATTACCGGCCAGAGTTCTACTCTTCTATGCAGGGGGGAGGGGGCAGCGAGTTAGACTACAAGGGAAGAGGGGACAGCATCGGCAGCAGCCACAGCAGCGGGGGCAGCCAGGCCAGCTACCAGGGAAGCCCTGTGCACAGCAACTCCTCCATGGCGTACGGCTCCGGCAACGGCCTGCCGGACCCCGTCCGCCTCATCGGGGACGGCTGGTCGTATCGGAGCGGCGACAGCAGCACGGGCGGCAGCGTGCCCGGAAGTCCGTCTCGCTACGCCAGCATCGTGCAGCACAGCAGCCAAGGCGGCGGAAGCATTCGGAGACTCTCCAGCGACAGCGGGCACCACCATTACAACAGCATCAACAATGGTGGCAACCACAGAGCTGCCAACACCTCCCCGTACCCCCCATCCTACAGCCAAGCGGTCAGGCCGTCATTCAGGCCCGCCCCGTCGTCCTCGGCTCGCTCTGCTTTCTATGCTCAGTCGCCGTCGCTTGGCGCCGCCCAAACGCCTCCTCCACTCCCCCAGCGCCCGCCTCATCTCCAGAATAAACCGCCATCACTGTCCTCAAAGCAAAAGTCCGCAGGAGCTTACCACATAACTGACTTATAGAGTTTAGTGTTTACAACGTTAATCGTTTCTCATGGTAGAAGAATTTCTGTAGCTCTGCTATGTCCACCAGTGAAAATTCTTAAAGGGGCTCGACCGTCCAGCATACATGCAACTTTGTTGAAGATTCAGGATTGTCAGTATGGTTATGTCATGGTGTGAAGTAGGGCCATGTCATAGTGTGAAGTATGGCCATGTCATGGTGTGAAGTAGGGCCATGTCATGGTGTGAAGTAGTTCCATGTCATGGTGTGAAGTAGGGCCATGTCATGGTGTGAAGTATGGCCATGTCATGGTGTGAAGTAGGGCCATGTCATGGTGTGAAGTAGGGCCATGTCATGGTGTGAAGTAGGGCCATGTCATATCTTCTCGACTTCAGCTGCTCAGCACATCCTGCTTAGTGTGAACAGAAACAAATTCCATTGGCACCCACCAACCCCCACAGTGCCCCAGGGCTGGCTGTTTAGTCGTGGCCGTTGAAATCCACTGGTCTTTATGCATAACATCTGCTGTCATCACAGCAACAGTCAATCATTGGAGGACCACTATGTTAGCATAAACCGTGTTGGCATCCTTAATCTGTTTTACAGCCAATTTATTTCTACTTCTGCTACATTTGCGTGCGTGGTCATCAACTTAACCTGTATATACCAAGAGGCCACCTAGCGCCTTCATGGGTTCCACTGTAAATATCCTACCATTGCTATGTTTGACATTCAACAATTTTACTGTTTATGCCTACAATTGTTTTCATGCTTTGGATTTCAATCAGTTGAAAATACCCAAACACCCGACTCCATCCAAACACCAATGTACTTTACAAAACCACTGTGCAGTCACCACCACGAAACCATCCTCACACCAATCACTCTCAACACACCAACACCATCCACACACTAGCACCATCTATTCACCAAGATCACCTACACTTCAACACGATCCAAACACCAAGACCACCTACACACCAACACCATCCACACTCCAACACCATCCACACATCAACACCATCCACAAAACCACGACCAGCCACACACCAACACCATCCAAACACCAACACCACCCGCACAACAACATCATCCATTCACCAACACCATCCACATGCTGTGCAATTTTCTAGACTCCTTCAACTGCCTGAAGCTTGAACTTTTCTCATGACATGGCATTGAACGACTCTGACAACATGGCCTTGTATCCAACTGTGTCATCCCATTTCGTCTTGAATCACCCTTGTAAGTCCCACCTTGAATTATGTCCTCGTTCCCTTTTGTCATTTTAGGAGATTTTGCATTTGTCTCAGGACAGTCCTTCGTCTTTATAGTCATTCAATGGGACTTTGTCTCAGGACAGTCCTTGGTCTTTATAGTCATTCAATGGGACTTTGTCTCAGGACAGTCCTTTGTCTTTAGTCATTCTGTGGAATCTTGTCTCAGGACAGTCCTTTGTCTTTAGTCATTCTATGAAATTTTGTCTCTTAAAGTCCTTTGCTTTTAAGTCATTCTGGGGGAATTTAGGAGAAAATATCAGCCTGACAAAAAAACACAGGGCAAAAAAAGACCCCATTAAACTACAAATGAGCAAACTGCTTTGCACCACCCTCAGATAAATAAACAAACAATTCACTGCCCCTATCAACACACACATACACACACATACACTTAACATCCAAAAACTTTAAAACAATCAAGCAACGAAAGAAAAGAGAGAGAAAGAAAAGCAGCTGAAGAAAAGCAAACAACATTAACTTTAAAATCAAAAATCAAAACAAAAAATCAAACCGAAAGGAAAAACAAGTTTTTAATTAAACGCTGTAAAATCAAAACAAAATATCAAACCAAAAGGAAAAACAAGCTTTTAATTTAACCATAATGTAAATTAACCTTTAAGTGCTAAATTCACCTAGAGGCAAATGTTCCAGTCATACCTTTTAGCGTCCCAAGTGTTAAACAGTAATTTTCGCTGTTACTTTGGTGAGACTGAAAATCTGGATGTGCCAAGGAAAAGAAATAAGCAGCATGCCTTCGTCAAACTTGTTAGGGCAACAGAAATAGTTTGGCAAATCCCTGAGTCGAGTAATATATGAAAGCAGTAGATGGCAGGGGGAAGAGCCCTATAAAAATGTGTAACAGTAATAATATTGTAGTTATGTCCCTTGCTGTCTGAATTAAATGGGGCTATCAACTTCACTGAGGATCTTTGTCTTTGAGAGTAAGTACCGTTAAATGTTATTTTCTCTGCCATTCTGCTGTCGATCAGTGGTATTGATAATTCAAAATGAAAAGCAATGCAAGTGATGAGTCATATGAGACAAATGAGTGAATGTGTCATGCCATGGAGCAATAGACCTACTAATGACAATGGGCTGCAACTAGAATTAGAACTAGCGAACGTCAGCGCATGTTTAGTGTATTGTATTATCAATCGCAGCCAAATGTCACGTGCCCTATTTTTAGTCAAGGGCTAGCAGGCTTTTTAGACAACTGATACTGGTGTATACATGTCAAGCACATCACCATCTAGGTTTCCTGGGCTTTTCAAACTAATCAGTGAAATTAAGATATGAAAAAATTGCACACGGTTCTCATACAGCTTGAGCAGCTTGGAGATAGTTGGAGGAATCTGTGAGTCTGAGCAGCTTCAACTATTTTGTGAAAGAAATGTAAAGAAAAAGGAAATTATTTGGCACATTTAGTTTTGTTTGAGGAATCTATGAATTCGACCAATGGGGGTTTGACTAACGCATGCTGCACTGAATAATGCTTTGAGTTCCTATAGCTACATTCTTCTAAACGTTCAAAGATTTGCAGTTTCTATTAAACGTTTTTCCTTTTGGTTTTGTTTGTATTTTTACTAATATATCTTTTGTTGTTTTTTATCAAGGAAGAATCAAAATGTACAAAAAGTCATAATGTTTAAACCAGCTTATAGCTCTGTATAATAATATTTCCTGCCATGACTTTTGATTTTAAAGCTTTGCTACTTGTTTTCACGTGGTTGTAATACGATCATTGAAATTTGACTTTATAGATTCATTGCCATCATGCCTTGTGCTGTCTGTTGAACCTAGTCCCCTCCAATCCCCCCCCCCCTTCACCAGCACACTGTTTCCATCCATTTCTACATGTGTTCATTGTTATTTTCCTTCTCAAATTAAACTGTCTCAAGGCTCCTGTTTTTTAATCATCTGAGCTGATGCATTTTTTGTCATTTTTCTTTTTCTTTTTGCCATACCTAATGTTTTCATATTACTTAAAATTTTAATAAAAATTGTTTTTAGATAGAATCAAATTGGTGGAAAAGACTTTTGGGATGGAATTGATTGTTGACAAAGACCAACGTTTTAGATTATGAACTGATGAACTGTTGAACTGATTGTTGACGATTTGATGATGGATTGTTGACAAAGACCCTTTAGATTTAACTTATTTGTGATAGCAACCTTCAGATGATTTGTGATGTGACAAAGACCTTTAAGATTTGATCAGTTGTTTCCAAAACGTTTTAGATTTGATCAATTGTCTCCAAAACCTTTAAGATTTGATCAATTGTCTCCAAAACGTTTTAGATTTGACTCGTTTGCAACAAAGACCTTTTACTTTTAGATGTGACTGATTTGTGACAAAGACCTTTTGGACTTAAACTGACACTGACAAAGACCATTTAGATTTTACTGATTTATGACAAAGACTTTTTAGATTGAACTGATTTGTAACAAAGAAGCATGGATGTTGAATTAATCCTTGACTTAACAAAGACCTTTAACACAGACCTGATTGTTGTCAACAAATCCTTGAGTTAAATCTGTGTGGGAGACTGATCTGTTTGCCTGATTTAAAGCACAATGAAATAGATTGAAGTCAACAGATACAGACAGTTTTCAATTATGCCCCATGGAGAATGATTACAGAGGAAAGAATTTTTATTTTGTTGAGAAAAATAAGAAAGAACATTTTTTGTTCCCCTGAGGATTGAAGCCGGGTGGGTTTTTTTTGTGTTTTTTTTTTTATGAATATAAATTTAATAAGTTCTTTCCTCTGTGTACCTAATCATTCTCTATAGGGCCTATTGAAATTGTCTGGATCTATTGTGTCGGATCTATTTCACTGTGCTTTAGTTAAACATGTTAAACTGCCTCAAACTTGTTTCTTTGCCTGGCTAATGATGTACATGTAATATTTTTAATCAAATTCTTTGGTTGCAATGACAGTCAGTTGTTTCTTTTTGTTTTGTTTTGTTTTTTCTCCTTTACCATGCTTCCCTGAAGGACACCTTTAATTGAATTTAATTTCTTGACTTTTTAGTTTAAAATCATTTCATTTTCTGTTTTTGGGGTTTATTTATTTATTTATTTTTTTGTTTTTTGTTGTGTGTAGTTTGGGTAGGGGGTAGGCAGAGGTGATCCAACTCGAACCAACATTCTTTGTTGATTGGGAGAGAAGGGGCGCTGTATTTGATCCTGGAGGAACAAAGTCATAAAGGAAGAAAGATGACTGGACCCCATGTTGTGCAAGCCAGGCATCGTCATTGTCTGTCTCAAAGTGTTGTTTTCATTCAACGAATGCTCTCATGTCTTTATGATTGGTGAGATCCATTAGTTACATGTAGTTGTTTTTATCCTTCAACAATAAATGTCGAGAGCCATTTATATTCATATTTCCTAATTTAATACATTCAGATTGTGGAATAAACCCCCATCCAATGTAAAATACAGTAATGATACAGAGGACTTCAAGCTGAAACTTAAAAATGTGCAACACTTATTTCAAAATACATGTACTAGAATAATATAATAAATTACTTTAGGCACATTGACAAGAATATTCAGCTACCTGAGTTTGTCAGCTATTATGAAGACTAAGACTAACTGTCACAGAGGAATGTTCTTTCTGTGTTTGTATCATGGGAATGGCCTAATGGCAAGAACTGCCAGGGCTTCTGTAAACAGAACATGAATTGACATATGAATTATAGTAACAATTTCCAAATTTCAAAGCCACTGCAAAACATTAAGATGCAATCAATAAACAATGTGCATATATTCTGGACAATGTGGGCCAGGGAACCAGTAACCAACAATTTAAATATATACAATACATGTATAGTGCCATACGACTTGCTTGCATTAGTTGGACTGTTGATACACATGTGTAGAAAAACCAACATAAAAAAATAAATACAAAAATGTAGTACAGTGTAATAAAAATTATCAAAACTGTCTTGTCTCTTCTACGTGCATTAGTATTACCCAACAAAGTGAAGTAAATCAAAATTGAGGACTAGTACAAGACATACCAAAACCATCAAAACTTACAGAAGAATAACCAAAATTGAAATCAAAACAAAAAAGAACCACAAATAAACAAACAAAACAAAACAAAAATTAAAATAAAATAAATTAAAATGATCAAAATTGACAACAACAAAAGGGTAAGGGTAAAAAAAAAAAAGGCTAAGATACTGAAATGCATCGATTTTGACCCCAAAATGGAAAAAAATGAAAATCGACAGTGTGGTAAATAACACTAATAATAATGATGATAATAATAATGATAATAATAATAATGATGATAATAATAATAATACATGTAATATCCGGTTTCATTCATAGAGTGACCTACACGCAGACTCGCCTCACAATCTTCAGTGCCCATCCACCTAGTCACCAATACTGACCATCGCCCGACTCGCCCACCTGTCCGGATTCAGTAGTATACTGACCACCTGCTTGTCTCACAATGCCCACACACACATCTGCCTGGTCTAGATCTAGTCTACTGACCACTCATACATCCACCTGGTCTAGATCTAGTCTTAGAATGACCATTCATACAACCACCTAGTCTAGACCTAGTCAACTGACCACTCATACAACCAGCTGGTCTAGATCATATCAAATGACCCCTCATAATGCTAATACTACACTAATACTCATATATCGTACTGGTCTAGATCTAGTCAGCTGACCACTCATACATACATCCTGTCTAGATCTAATCAACTGACCACTCACACATCAATTTGATCTAGATCTAGGGAAATAATAGTAATACGTGTATACTGACCACTCATACATTCACCTGGCCTAGATCTAGTCAACTGACCACTCATACATCCACCATGTCTAGATCTAGTCTTACATTGACCACTCATACATCCACCTTGTCTAGATCTAGTCTTACAATGGCCACTCATACATCCACCTTGTCTAGATCTAGTCAACTGACCACTCATACATCCACCTGGTCTAGATCTAGTCAACTGACCACTCATACATCCACCTTGTCTAGATCTAGTCAACTGACCACCCATACATCCACCTTGTCTAGATCTAGTCTTACAATGACCACTCATACATCCACCTTGTCTAGATCTAGTCTTACAATGACCACTCATACATCCACCTTGTCTAGATCTAGTCAACTGACCACTCATACATCCGCCTGGTCTAGATCTAGTCAACTGACCACTCATACTTCCACCTTGTCTAGATCTAGTCTTGCAATGACCACTCATACATCCACCTGGTCTAGATCTAGTCTTGCAATGACCACTCATACATCCTCTTTGTCTAGGTCAAGTCTACTGACCTATCATACCACTACCTGGTCTAGATCTAGTCTTACAATGACCACTCATACATCCACCTTGTCTCGATCTAGTCTTCTGACCACACATACAACCACCTGCTTAAGATCTAGTCTTGCAATGACCACTCATACAACCACCTGCTTAAGATCTAGTCTTGCAATGACCACTCATACAACCCCCTGCTTAAGATCTAGTCTACTGACCAACAGTAGTGTAAAGATAATGTGGCAGTGGAACAAGTTGTTTTAATGGTATTGGGACAGTGCCAGTTGTTTTAATGGTGTTGGGAATAGAACTAGATCTAGTTGTTTTAATGATGTTCAGATAGTGCCAGTTGTTTTAATGGTGTTGGGACAGTGCCAGTTGTTTTAATGGTGTTGGGATAGTGCCAGTTGTTTTAATGATGTTCAGATAGTGCCAGTTGTTTTAATGATGTTCAGATAGTGCCAGTTGTTTTAATGATGTTCAGATAGTGCCAGTTGTTTTA
>JBCHJU010144738.1:0-10306 GCA_039654505.1 Plocamopherus imperialis | reverse complement strand
AATTGTTTTTTTGTTTTTGTTTTTGTTTGTTTTTTTTGTTTTTTTTTTTTTTTTGTTTTGTGTCCTTTTGTTTGTTTTATTTTTTTCATGAGAGTATAGATTGAATTGTACCACGAGGGTAGAGACGGAGTTTCATTCGCACCAGAACCTACTATCGCGTTGCTTCGGTCATCCCGTCTGAGGCTTTCAAGCTAATGGTATTAAATCTATTATTATGGAAAGAAGCCAAGTTTATCGATTCGTTACAACGGAAGCCAAAACGCGAAAACATAATGTAAACCTTTGACAGTTTTTTCTCTTATTATTTAACTAAAAAATAATTTTACTAAGAGTAAAAAACTATTTTTTGTTTGTCAAAGTTTGCGTGTAGGGAGTATGATTTCTAGATTAGGGCCTGTACAGTTGAATGAGGTTTTCGGATTCCGGTCTCCATACATTCGCTTCGCCAAAAGTCATTAAATTTTCAAAAATGGATTTCGCGAGAGTTGGAACACGCAAGCAGATCTATCTTATATTTATTACTTACTGGGTTGGACCAAAGATTATCATATATAGGGATCTAGATGGCGTATGCCGTTTTGCAAACTCTCTTCTGATTTGTTTCTTGCGGGCAGCCCCAATGTCCGCCATTTTCGTGTGGATGAAAGAGATGAAACAATGCGTTATCTAGTTGGAGTAATAGGCGAAAACTAAGAATGATGTTCTGAACACATCTGGGCTGCCCACAAGAAACAAAACCAGAGAGTTGTCGCAAAGGCGCGTACGGTATCTCACTTGACTTAGTGACGTAAGTCCCGTTCGCAGAAGTGTCGTCCGACGCTTCCGCCTGGGAGAATCTGTATATCATCGAGACTAGGCGTTTCCATTGTTTCCTGTCTTTGGCGACTTGTCGTAAATGTTCGAGGTCTGAGAGGCTATTTAGTTATTTGGGTAGATTTTTTTGTAAGATTTTCTGAAGGTCTTGTCTGAGTGTGGTAACAATATAATAGATGTTTTCGGTCTCCCTTTACGTCTTGTGGGTTCTGGTTGAAAATATTTTGGCATTGATTTGTTTGCTGGTGTTTCGATATCTTGTCTTAGTATGTGCCCAAATAGCCTCCACCTAGCTTCGAGCACAGTGAGAGAGATTGGAAATGGAACCTCGCCTGTTTTCTCATAAAGAGATTTGTTCGTGATTAATGTCGGATATTTGATATTGAGTACTCTACCAACTTGTTTGCGATGGGATGTATTTAGCTTATTTTCCTTTTTCTTTTGTGATGGCCCAGGTCCCGCAGTTGTACAGAAGGACAGATTTTGCAAGAGCCCGATACAATTTGAGTCTCCTCTGACGTTTTACTTTGTCATTTCTAAGCTTTGAGTTGCATTGGATAGTTGTTTTCTTTGGCTGATAACTTCACTGTCCCCGAGCAGTGAACCTACTTTCTTTGATTTCCTCCAGTGCTCAATTTCACTTTTCTCTATGGTGGTATATTCTGTCTTACTTGTGTTTACTAATAGATTTACACAGGCAAGATGTTTTTGGATGGTATGGATATCTTTGAGGTCATCAGATGAGACGAAATCAACATCATCTGCGTATGCTAGCTCAAGACATTTCAAATCTTCTTTTGGCTGCTTTCTGATTTTTCTCAAAGCATGTTCCAAGTATATAACAAACAACACTGGGCTTAAACTATATCCTTGGGGTGTTCCAATATTTTAGATGAAGCATCTGATCGTGATGAGTTGTTAACTTTGATTTTCAGACTTGTGTTGCTAAGAAGATACCTGATAATTCGATGTTCATCTTCATTTATGATGTCTTGTAGTATGTCAAGGAGAAGATGCCTGTTGATGGTGTCAAAGGCTTTTGACATATCAATTCCTGTTACAAAAATTCTAATATTTTCTGTGTATACCTTATACTTCTAAGCCATCGATGAGCCCATATGCTATCTGTCGTGCTTCTCCCCTCCCTAAAACCACTCTGACTTGCGTCCAGGTAAGCACTGACGTCGTGCTTAATTCTTTTCAGCACTATTAGTATTAGGGACAATACCTTTCTTAGTGTATTCAACAGTGTTATGGGACAGAGGTTAGATTAGATACAGGTCCTTGGGTTTCCACGGTTTTTGAAGGGATATCACAATTCCATTATTTATTTTGATGTTTTCATGGTTGATACATGTAAATATGTTATGGAAGATTGATGTTAGTGTGTAGTCGATGGATTCGCTCCCATATTTAAGTAATTCTCCTGGTATACCCTCTTTACCTAAGGTTCTGTTGCTTAGTTTCTTCAACACCTCACTCAATTCAGTGACTGTGATTGGTTCACTGAAACCGTGTGTATCTCCTTCGAATGGTTTGATATCATCAACACCTAATCTCTTGCCTAATTTTGCTTTCAAAATGCCTCTAGATAATAAATTGCATTTCATTTATATTAGTGGCAAATTTGCCAGTTTCGTCAAAGATCTTTGGGTTCTCGTGTATTTTTCAGAGATGTCACTCTTCCGGCAAATGCCGGAATTCCGGTATTTGAAAATTTGCCGGCAAAATTCCGGCAACCTCCGGAATTCCGGTTTTCGAAAATCTGCCAGCAAAATTCCGGCAACCTCCGTAATTCCGGTTTTCGAAAATCTGCCGGCAAAATTCCGGTAACCTGAACTTAAATTCTGCCTGAAGCACACCGGAAAACAAGAATGAAGTAGGCTAGCTACGGAACAGCGAATCGTCCAAGTTAGGCTTGAAGTTGCTCTATGGACTATACGAAATAGATCTATCGCTATACCATGAGTATCTATAGGCTAGTGGTTGACCATACAAGTTTTGAAAGCAGTCTTCCATTCATGCAAACAGAGGGCACTAGATCGGGAATCCGCAAATCAGTGGTGCCGGGAAGCCATACCCTTGGCTTGCAGTCTATCATTATTATTGTTTGATTGGGTGTCGGGCGCGTAAACAAGGCCAGCCTTTGCCCTTTTAGATCGGGAAAAAACTTTTTTTCACATGCCCTCATTCTTCTTCATACACGGTTAAATTTTGCCCCATCATCGTCATGTGACGTCATCAGTCTTTATTCATTCGTCGTCATTCTCGCCTTGCTGGCTATCGAGTCGATGTAGATCTAGCTCGCATTCGTCTAATGCGCACACTTTTCATATTTTATATAGGCCTATATAGGCAATTGAGAAATAGAGTACTATAAGTACATGTATGATGTATGACATTCAGGGTAAATATAATTATGGGTCTGCATCTACAATTGGCCTTCAGTTAAGACAACGATGGCATAGTATTAGTACAACACTATGAAGAGTTTATGTGACCTCACCGATTCCTGGAACTAGGTTAGGCCTACTTGTGCTACGGACAGGGCGACTACGTCACTATTTACGTTTTACACCATTTTTTGCAAATACATCTTTGTAATTCAGTTTTTCATTGTGTGGCCAGTTGGTATAGCCTATAATTATGTCACGTGAAGAATCTTATCGTAAAGCAGTTCTATAAATACGCAGAGCTAGACTCGGCACACATAGATCTACCACAAAACAAAATGCATTGATGAATGGCAGTGAGGTGTCATACAAGCAAAAGCCTAAGTTAAACCAATTCGTAATTCCGACACGGCTTTAACCTGTTCATAAACACTTCCTTTGTCCCATTGACAGGCCCAGAATCTCCATAGTAGTTGTAGATCTAGATGAAAAAAGCGATAGTCCTAGTAGTACAGGGTTGCCAATATTCAGGAAATTTCCCGAAATCAGGAAATGAAATTTTGATCGGCAACTACATGTATATTTAGGTTTACATGATATGTTTTATGTTTTGTTTTAAAGCCAGGAGAGGCCCATTTTAGCCTTTAAAATCACCAACATTCGTTTTCGGCCAGGGTGCAATTGAAAAGTTCACCAACTGACAACCCTGGTAGTAGACTGTGCTTGTATGCGATACGGCGAATGTCATACGAAGGGCTTTCCGTGGTCACAAGCTTGCGACAAGCATACTGTACTTTCTTACGAATTATAATGTTGTTAGACTTCACTATATCTAGATCTAGACCATCGCAGTGCATGAGGATTGGACAAAACAATATTGCCTGTATATATATTATATATGCAATAATTGTGACGGGCCAACTGTTTGTAGGGCTGGTAGATCCAGGTAAAGTAATAGTGCTAGTCTGAACACAGGCAAAAATAGACATTGAAGGTCTTGGGACGTAAGTCCGATGTTGTAGGTCGAGCATTAGGCCTTTATGTACTGTAGGGCCAAGATCTTACTAGGATACTAGGTCTAACTACAGTTTTCAGTTTATTCTTTGTGGTCTGTGCATCCCTCAAAGGAAAAAAAGGAGGGTGTGATTGGAGTTCCTATGCTTGGGTGAATTATGATTTTTAGCTTTCAATATTTATATATGCTCTAGTACATGTAGCCCCTAATTCAATTTAGGTATCATTATCACATTTACCCATAAAAAATAGGTCATAAGAATTCATTAGGTTTCAAATTTCATGTTTGTTGTTGTTGTTGATGTTGTTTTTTTGTTGTTTTTTTTTGGGGGGGGGTTGTTTGTTTCTTTTTCTTTCATGTTTGGGTGCTTTTACAGTTACAATTTTATGTTTCATACCTACATCCAAGCTTCAAATCAAGTTTGGTTTGTTATGGTTTGTTGTTGTGGTGATGTATGTTAAATTGAATCTGGGTATGAAAATGTTGCCCATGTGCACGTAGGCTGCGTCCACTTTTTAGGTCAGGGGAAAAGTTCAGCCATTTTTGCCAGACTCTGGTGACATCTCTGGTAGATAGAAGCATCGCACACGTTGAATGCAAAATATGGCGGTCGAAGTCTTAACAAACCAGTCATTTGTCCCGTCATATATCCTACCTAAAAACTATAAAAGACCGTCCTAAGATTCCGACAGGGCTGTCAAATATGTCAATTGGGCCGCCCGAACAGATCAATGATTTATCCCCTTATAAACCCTACTAAAAACGAGATAAGACCGTCCAGAGATGCTGACAGGTCTGTTGAGTATGGCATTTTGGCTGTCTGAACAGCTCACCGATTTACCCCCTCTGAAAACATGCTTAAAAATGCTCTAAGGCCATCTGAATAGCCTCTCAGACCTGTCGAAATAATCGCTTCTTAAATGTCCGAATACATCAGTTGTGTATACCTTCATAAAACTTGCTAAAAACTAAGCTCAGTTGTCAGAATTGAGGTATTAGGCGTCCGAATAAGGGCACTCTAAGATTCGACTCTGAACTTAGGTACGAATATATCCTTCACAAAATTTGCATTTTTGAACATAAACATTACTACTAGGGCCCCCAAACGGCTATTTGTTAATTCGGCATACTCACATGATTGATTGTTTTACGACATTTATTTCATGAATGGACCCATTCTTTAACATTTGGGGAGCAAAAGTTTGACAACTTCCGGTAATAAGCCTTTGTCCAAATAGGTGCACTACGGCTCTATAACTAGATCTAAGTCCCAATTGCATTCAAAATCTGTTTTCTGTCAAAATTCAGGATTTGAAACATAAATAAGCTTATTTAATATATAGAAAATGTTATTTTAAAGTTATAACATAAATCTCCTTTGAAAATTGACTTATATGTACGCCCTATGCCTTGATTTTGGCTAGCTATTGGCCAGCAATAAAATTTGACCGACTTGGATATTGCCTTACATGATACACTCATTAATAGCATAGGTACCATAGAAGGAAAGCCGAATCTTTGAAGAAAACCCCATAAAACTCGTTCAGAGGGTAGGGCGATCACTTGAGCCACGGGTAAGGGCTGATACATGCCCGTGTACATCTAATTTAACTTGTATGATCGTTGCGTTTGGCCGTGGAGTTTATGATGGAGCGTTGTAGTGGAACAAACGTGCACAGATGTTGTAAGAGTGGAGGGGAGGGGGAATGGAGACAGGGAGTCATGTCGTCATCAATGCTATGAAAACAAATAAACACAGTTTTTTTTTAGGTTTTATTTACATGTATAGGTAATATTTACAGGTCTGGATAGAATCCTGTTTTCTATCCAGTATTTTTGTTTTATAAATGTACTTTTTGGTGTTTTTGGTTTTTTTTTATTCCAAAGTAATGGTAGTGCATGTGAAATTGAAGTGTTTTAAACTGCAGAATAATGATTTTTAACTGATCAGTTACTTTAAATTTATCATAAAAAAGCTTCACAAGAAATATTTCCCCTCTGCACATGAAATGTCTGTGGCTTCATTAGAAAGACAGTGTTGTTTTTGTTTTTAGGGATGAGGATGGTGTTGGAAATTATTGGAGTAGCAAGTTCTCCATGGTAGCTCATTTATGCTTGTTCACTTTTTCACAGGATCTATTCTAAAAGTGATGATCAAGTTGTTGAAATGTGTCTTTAGAAAAATCTTTCTTTCAGTATGTCACTTATGTCTTTCTTTGCATTTAGTTGGTGTTGTTATTGTAGTTGGGAAAAATGTTGAGATAGAAATCGTTCAAATGCATGTTGAGAGATAGCTGACTCAAAAAGCGAATTAAATCTTCAGAACTGATGTAATATTATGTAAATAACGTATACTTGGTTTGCTATGTTACGGTCTGCTGTGTCTGAAAAGCCAATCTATTGCCTTGCTGTCCCTGAACTCTATGTCATGTCCCTGTTTACGAAACTGAGATTAATTGCACCATCCTTTGTCTAGCTGTGAGAATACAGTCGCAACTGACCAGACTCCCCTCACCCATCACCCACTCACCATTGTCTGCCTGTGTAAAAGCAATAAAGAGACTCACACTGGAATCACTTGCAGCATACAAAGTTTATGTCTAGACTGCATGCTAGAACTATTCTATACAATGTTTGTTTTTAATTGTCTTTCACTTTCACATAGTCTTGGGCAAAGAAGGATACTGTTTGTTTCAGAAATTTCACTTTGGGTTGTGACTGCTTGCTCTTAAGCGCATTGAGTTTCACAAACCTATTCATATTATCATGAAAGGGTATATTTATATACCCTGTATTATTATGTTTTTCTTTCTTTCTTTTTTTTTTTTCATCTTTACAGCCGCCTCAGGTCGGAGGAGACAAGAAAAATGAAAATGAGAAAGAAAAGAAAAAGAAGGAAAGCATCTTGGATTTGAAGAAGTACCTTGACAAACCTATTCGTGTTAAATTTAGTGGAGGACGTGAAGGTATTTGTATAGACATGACAAACAGTTTGTTTAAATTTGTCGTGTTTCATGAAAACTCTTGATGGCACTATTAAAATCTGATTCAAGTTGGTAGCCTTCTTTGATTGTTATATACAGTATATGTTTTTTTGTTTATGTTTGTTGCAAGGTTTTTCAAATGATGATTTCCTATTGACACTTTATTTGATTCCATATTTACTGTTCATTTAACTGCTCACCTAGAATTGCAATTATTAATTTAATGATTAAATCTGCGTCCTTCAATTTACGATTTTAAGCTTTCAGTAATACATGAAGTGGGTAAACTGCAGCCCTTAGGTCACATATGTCCAGTTCTGCCACTCTGTTCAAGGTGGCCTGCATGACCATTTGAAAAGGCTCTGTTTTTTCTTGGACCTAATCTAGCTTGTGCTGAGTTGTTAATTCTTTGTTGTTGTTGTTTCTTTTTCATGTTTACTGTGCATACTATCTAGTTTTTGATTTTTGTGTTCATTCATTCTTCAGTAAATATGCTTTCGTTCAAAATTTGACAATTTTTAGGTAATATTTTCTTTTGATTTTAAAACTTGACACCTTTTGATAATTCATCCCTCTAAGATGTTTGCTATTTATTATGAAATGATAGTGCAATACAACACATAAATATATTCTATCATCTCTGTCATTTTATAA
Organism: Plocamopherus imperialis; assembly: GCA_039654505.1. Classification (NCBI taxonomy): domain Eukaryota; kingdom Metazoa; phylum Mollusca; class Gastropoda; order Nudibranchia; family Polyceridae; genus Plocamopherus; species Plocamopherus imperialis. The sequence continues at coordinate 2,447 of JBCHJU010144738.1, read as the reverse complement.
TCATATCATAACTACAAATTTAGGATTTTTCCTTTTTCACACGAAATTAAAGTATATTGAAAGTTGCTTATATAGCATTTTTATCAAACATAAAATTATGTTTTGCCCATTTCTATTGACAAATTGTATTTTCGATGAAAATGAGATGAGCAACTTTCAAGAAAGTTTACTTTGGTTTGAAAGAGTGAAAATCTGAAAATTTGTTGTTATGTTTTTACAGAATGACACAGATGATACCCATAAATCAGATACTATCATCTGCTTTAAGTTTTAAGTTTTTATCATCTTGTTTAAAGTGTTTCGGCCATAGGAAAATTATTACAAATCAAGAACCAAAGTTAGATAATAATAATAAAACTCTAGTATGACAATATGAGGAATCCTTATTGAAAGTACTCGGACTATGTCAACACAGTGTGAGAATTGAAAAAATCCTAAAATATCTCAGACATTTTGCTAAAGGGGCCCATTAAAGACTGCTGTATTTCAATGAAGATTTTCTGTTTGTGCTCCAGGGATAATATCTCTGAATGTTTATTAAATCTATTTTAGAGTCTTTTGCTTTTCTTTTTTCTGGGACCCCTATCCTCTGCTCCCCCACCTCACCCTTTTTTGTCTGTCTTTTCAATCAATTCCCATCCAGCAGTGTTCACTGGCATACAGAGTGTAAGATAGCCTGAAGAAAGAAGAAGATGAATATTTTGGGAGCTTACTTTTTGTGCTAAATTAAATAGAAATCTGCAGATGTCTTTATTTTACAGCTGAAGAGAACATTTTTTTCAATATGAAATTCTATTGGTTGTTCATATATTTTTCTTACCAGCTCTGGACTTGAAGAGTTTAAAAAAAAAAAAAAAAGAAGAAGAAATGGTGGAATATTGGATTTGATATTTTGTAGGGTTATCTCCCTTGCATCAATCTGGCTGGGTCAGCTAATTACGCCTTGGGGGCATCCAGGAATATATAAAACTTGTTTAGCTATGGGGAGAGAATAGTCCAACTGTAACTCTGAAAATTATTTTCCAGTCGTTTCATCACCTTGATTGTTCTTTGTTATGATAATAATTCTAAAGGCAGCCTGTGACTCCAAGGGGTTGGTGATTATTGTGTTGTTAACCCTGGAACTGTCAGGGGACAATCAGATTGGCCAGTTTCTTCAGTATTTGTTGGTGACAAAGCCTATTGAAGCAACCAGATTATGATATCAAATCAATAGGCCTGCTTAGTTGCGCTTGCGCATCTAGAAAATTGGCATTATCACCCATTATGTAATCAAACAATCATGAGCTAGTATTCTAAGACTAAGAAGAGTATGTGTCCACTCCCCCCAGTCGTTGCCTCTTGAATTTGAATTCAGAGTAATGAACTGATCAATAAACCTGAGGCACTAGAGATTGTAGGGGTGTAAGATTGTGCGAAGATAATTACCTTGAATTGAATGTCTCAGAAACCCAAAGAAATGGTCATTGATTTTAGGAAAAATAAAAACACACAAGTTAATATCCCAATTGCAATAAATGGCCAGATTGTTGAGAATGTGAAAACTTATAAGTACTTAGGGACTACTTTTGACGACAGACTGACGTGGAACAACACCACTCTTATTTTAAAGAAATGTCAAAGCCGCCTTTTTTTCTTCAGAAAACTAAAGTCTTTTAATACAAATACATCTATATTAACCAATTTCTATAAATCTATTGTTCACAGTATAATTACATTCTGTGCATTGTGCTGGGGAGGCAATATTTCTTCTTTTGATCTTGTAAGAATTAACAAAATAATCTGTAAAGCAGAGAAGGTGGTAGGGGTAGAGCAGGCAAAATTTCAATCCTATTTAAATGAAAGAGACATAACTAAAATGGAAATTATCATAAAAGACGAGACTCATCCTCTCAATAAAGAATTCACCAACAGAAAACTAGAAAGCGGCCGTTTTCAAGTCCCCAAAATAAAGAGCGCTATAGAACTACTTTTGTACCAAGAAGCATCATCGGCTTTAATAGGCAGTTTAAAAGATAATGCAAAATATCCCCCCCCCCCTCTTCACTGTGACTGTGTGTGTGTGTGTGAGCGTGTGTGACTTTAACCTTTACTACAATCGTTATACCTAGGGTAAGAGTATCCATTATGTATGTGTATAAAATATGTATATTATTTATCAATATATTTAACAAAGACGTTTTAACCAGTGATTTTTCACTTGAAGTAAATCTTACATCATTTATTACCTAATGCCATTACTTTTAAACAAAACTATTTTAGTGCTGATTACATTATATTATCTATCCTTTTTGTGTCTAATCTCTGGTATTTTTCTATTTTCCTTTTCTATTTACCTTTTCATTAATCCATCCATTTATTTATTTATTTATCTATTTACTTATTTATTTATTTATTTTTTCTGAAATGCTTACTTACTTTGGCACTCGAATTATCTAATGATACTG